>CABFOV010004149.1:36148-55930 GCA_902141375.1 Timema poppense
TTATTATTATTATTATTATTAGCACCGCGTCTTACTACCCGTTCGGGTTATACGCACTTACGCTAATGTGTAATGGTAGGGTGATTGTGAGATGAAATGGAGGATCTACAGTTTAACGTGGAATACGAACCACGGTGGAGGCCTGGCATTCCCCACATTCACAAGATGTCTTGTCAGAGGTGAAGGAAGGGTTTGGTAATCAGATAAATTTGTGCCGGGACCGAGGATTGAACTAATAATTAAACTGAACAAAAAAAACTGATAAAAACTAACTATAAAACCAATAATAATTAAATATAGTGCTAAACTTTATATATATAAACATGTTTGCATGAACATAAATAATGTAATTTTTTTTCAATGCACCTTGGAGAAAATCATTGGCTTGTTGCTCCTGGGGCAGGACTTTAAAGTCGAGGAACCAGACTTCTCCCCAAGAGATAATAAATGACACAAGTATTAGTAGCACTTGGAACACAGGTTGTGATGCAATTGACCACTGAAACAAACAAAAAGATATTCATTTGTTGTGGGCCTAGCCCACTCAACACAAAACTAGCTAGTGATTCAAAGGTCACTTCTATTTTGAACAAATTATGTTACTTTAATTTTTTAAAGGATGAACATATTAAAATATTCAAGTTTAAAGCATGAAAATAAAATTATTTAAAAAAATGTCATATTTCCTCTCTTAAGTTTCATTCAGCAAAATATATTAAAAACATGTTTGAAGATAGAAATCTGATAATTAAGTTTTGAACCTTAAACTACAAGAAAATACTTTGCTGACAAAAAAAAAAACTAATATCTAGCCATATAAATATATAATTTCATGATTCAAACTAAAATAAACTCATATAGTCTGAAGTTTTCTTTAAATTTTGACAATTAGAAGAAAGTCCTTTAATTCTGTCACAATACAAGATCTAGTTAGATAAAAAAAATGATTTAAGTTTATTAAATCATCAACATAATGTTTATATTGAATTACTAACACCAACCAAATATGTATACTCACATTGTATACAAACACTTTGGCAATAAGAAAGGAACATGTTAGTGATGTTGAAAGCTGAAACAAAAGAAATTGTTAAAATTATATACAAAAGAGACTAATTAAATGAGACGATTTAATCTTAGCACAGTGCAAACTTGAACAAACATTTTATAGTAATGTATTTAAAAACCGTCCCCTCCCAGTTCTACCTATTTTAAATATATTAGGCTTTCATAAGTTTGAACTTCCTTATAGTTGGAGGTAAGAATATGTGGATGCACATTCTTTTATATAAAATAAAATTTATTGTATACATTATATATAAATGTAAGTATATAAATGCAACATACAATAATATTATGTGTTTTATAGTCTGTTTATTTAATTTACTTTCATTTTTATGTGTTCTATTAGCTTACTATTAGCTTATTAACTTAATTATGATTTTAATGAATCAAATAAGCAAAGCTATTATTTATGTTTTTTAGTGAGGATTACTCCATCTAAATATCATATCCTGAAAATTGAAAAATGACACCTGGTTCGATTCCCGTGTCCAGGTGTCATTTTTCAATTTTCAGAATTAATTATGATTGTTCAGTATGAATATATATACTGAGCCAGTTGTACTCTATTCTTTGTGTGGGTAATTATATTCACTAGCACTAGGTGTCAGCATCGCATTGACCCTTCTCCTCTAATGGCTCTAGGCTCCCTAATCCCGTGCTTTTTCTTAGTATAACAGGAAATCTGTTCAAGCGTATTTTTAGCTCTTGGGACACACAGCCATGAAACTCTCTCGTGTGAAATATTAATAAATGCTCAAGAATCAAGATTGGGGCGCCCCAGCTATCATCTCATCACTCCAGGTATTCTCAGTCATCATTTGCAAAGGTAGGCTCAAAGTTGATTAATTGTTTCTCTCTATGCTTGATAATTTAATGATGTGTACAAAATCTCGCTTGTTAACAGTGTACAATAATTATTACTATTTAATTCAATGATTTGTTTTGTTATTAATTTAATTGTATATTAAACAGTGTATGTATTGTTTTATTTTTAATAATCAAAACCTTATATATTTTGTGTGCATTTTCATTCGTGTTTACTCAACAACCCATTCCAGTATCCTTAAAAGAACTCGCGGTTCCCACGGTGATGTGCGAAAGGCTCGAAACACTCCCAGGTCGTGTTACAATACTTTTTAAACTTAAAACATGTAAGTATTTAAATTTGTTCTGGCTATTCTATGTTAGTCAAGTTTTTATTAGTTCAGGATGGGCTAGGTCCTGTTCAACTTGAGCTATTGGGACTCTACTGTAATTACAATGTAGGGAGCAAGGGCATGTCTGATACCAAATGAAAGGAAAAAATTAATGGGTGTATTCCAATGAAATTTGGCAACCCTATACAGGCAGAAAATGAATTACACCATTTTGGTTTTGGAAAAAAAGGATGGCGATTGTTGTTTAATATGGACAATAAAAAATAAAAAATCTGACAGCAATAAAAATGTGTGTAAGATAACTTAGTATATGATTGACATAGCACCCAACTTTTTATCTGCATTATAATAACAGACAGAATAAAACACTTTGTTTTTTAAAATCAATATGGTTTAAAGTGCTTGATATGATTGTTTTCTTGTTTTTTCTCGAGTCTATGTTTCTAGATCAATGTTCCCCAAACTGTGGTACATGTACTCACAGGGGTACACAACATACAGAGTTTTATTGGTCATAAAATATAATTTAATAATAGTGTCTGATAAACAAATAAGTAGAGTTTAACATTATGCCATAGGCTTTTATTTTCCTATGTCACCACTTTGTTTAGTTTACTATAAAGGCTTTACTAATATTTGGAACAATTGTTTATACTTTGAATGGTAGAAGCTATTTTATTTTCTCTTTATACTTTTATGAAGCGCTGGAAGGGGTATGTTGGCTAGGCCATGACCACTAAAGAGTAAAGTAAAAGTGTTCTGCTGATAAAATAAGAAAAGAAAAAAGCCAAGTATTCATCCATCTTGTAAATATTATACGAATACTTTTTTTTTATCACACAAATGTAATAGGGATGAAAAATGAATCATTTTAGAGGAAATATAAATGCATTTGATGGAGGGAAAATGGGAAACCGATGAAGATAAAACACCCCCAGTACACAAGACCAAGGTTAAAGCACCAATCTTCATCACCAGCAATCTAGTCAAACCCAAAAGTGTTGCATTAAACCCCTGATATGGGTTCTTGTCAAATTAATAAAGAATATTTGAGAATCTGAGAAACAGTCAAAATTAACCTGAACCAACAGTATTAATTACTTTGTGTAATAAATGTATTCTGGGCGTTTAGACCTAACAGAAAAGAGGTAAGTTAAATATGCACATACCGCAATGACACACCAATGGTTGATACTAAGAACACCGTAAAATAGGAGCAGCACTGTGAAACGGCTGATAGCAGCCATCTGTCAACAACACAATAGATTATTACTATAATTATTACTAGGACCACGTCTTACTACCTGTTTGGGTTGTACACACTTACGCTAATTAGTAATGGTAGAGTGATTGTGAGATGAAATGGAGGACCTACAGTTTAACGTGGAATTAAAACCACGATGGAGGCCTGGCATTCCAAATATTCACAAGTTGTGATTAATACAAGTATTGCCAGAGGTGAAGGAAGGGTTTCGCAATCAGATAAATCTGTGCTAGGACCGAGGATTGAACCCCGGACTCCCAGCACATAAGTCCGATACCTTACCCCGCTATTAATCTGAATGAATTGAACTATTACACCTGGACATGGGAATCAAACTTATTCGAATATGACTCAGTTACGGATGATTATTATCTTTCACCCCCAAAGGTTTTCCTTTCCTTTATTACTTAATTGTATAGCATTACTTTCTTCCATACTAATGCTATTAATTCACCACACAAGCCAAAGTTTTTGGGGTATTCCAAGCCTTAATATAAGTTGTATGTGCTACAGATAGTAATAAAAACATTTACTATTGAAATAATGTTAATCTCAAATAAGTTTTGAGTTCATTTGATAGGTAATCACTAAACTAGATACTAAATGCTTCCAATGACACCCCAACTATACATTTTTGTTTTTTGTTTGTTTGTTTTGAAAGGTGTCTCACAAAATGCTAAATATGAATACAAAGTAGAGACACTGTATGGATTAATCCAGGGGGCAGCAATTGGCCGGTCACGCAGCAAGTTTTCGGCGCCGGAAATCTGAGAATACTACATTGTCATTAAATGTTGAATCTTTTAAACATGCAAATATAACAAGTACTTTCAAATAATATTTGAGTGTGACCAAAATTACTTTAGATGGTCATAACCAGTAATGTTATAGAAAATTAAATAATTTAATAAGAATATCCATATTTTATTTATTCTACTTTTTTGTGTGTGAAGAAAGTGAAGATATAAGTGTTTTATGAAAGGTTGTATTTAAGGAATAAATACAGTATATCTACAGATAAAAAATGAAGCAAAAGTTGAGTTGCGGGGCATTTGAAAAGCTTGTGAGTTGATTAGGGCCCAAAAAGGTTGCCTACTCCTGGATTAATTTATTGGTTTATGTATTCCATCTTTTTGAGTTAATAACCTGTTTGATACACAGCATGGTCTTGTTAATCCAAACTTGAAATTATAAAGGGATGATGTACAGTATTATCTAAACCAGCTTCAGTGGCTGCATGGTCTAAGGTACTACTCTCCCAATAAACTAGAATACTGGTGATAAGGAGATTGTGGTTTGATTCTGGTTGGGTGTACTGAAAGGGGCTTTTCCTAAATTGTTTCACACCCTCTTTCTCTATACAAATGTGGGCACACTTTCTTTAAATTCAACCTCTCATCTGTAACTCAGTACCATAATTAGTACATAAGTATATAACCTGAATGGGTAGTAAGACACGATGCTAGAAAATCTAAGAATTAATTTATACATTATTCATAAATTAATCCTAATATAACTTTTTTTTTTAGCACATCAGACTACCTGTCCAGATCATACGCATATTTACTAATTATGTTAATGTGTTAGGGACGAGGAAGAGTGTAAAACCTATTTTGGAAAAACCTCAGTACACCCACCAACCAGGATTGAACCCTCATCTCCCCGTCTTCAGCGGTCTAGTCTCTTGCGAGAGTTGCACCTTAGACCATGTAGCCACCAAAGTGGGGCTTATCTTCATTGAGCACTAAAATACACTAGATTATGTATACATGTTTGCTTACCACAACATCAAAAAGTGAGGTATGTACGTTATAATGAACTACATTTTTGGACAAAGAAGGAAAAATGTCCCCACCATCTAACTGAAAACAAGAGAGAAAAGCTGTATTTTAACTTTCTTTTTTTTATAATATAAGGAACATACTTGGATAGAACAACTAATTAGATTAATTGGTACAACCTCTTTGGACAAATTGAACAATATAAATTAAGTCAATTAAAACAAGCATTATAACATTTCTAAAAAATCATCATAGAGATTGTTAAGGTGTGGCTGAAGGGAGTTAAAGTATTTTTACAGTTTTTATATAATTGAATATTTTTGGCCACAATAAATCAAATATTTTTCCAGTAGCAACACAGAGTTTAGTTTTATGCACAAGCTAATATCATCAAATCAAATGTGTCCTGAAATGTTGTCAAAACTTTTTCTCTTTGTTTAAAAGGTTTTGACAAAATTTCAGGACACACTTGATATATATTCAAGATCTGATGATATTAGCTTGTGCAGAAAACTAAACTCTATGTTGCTACTGGAGAAATATTTGATTTATTTTGGCCAAAAAAAAAATTGAATGCTATAAAAACGGTAAAATTAATCGCGCTCCCTTCCTTTAAGTAATAAAGTTCAAAATTTAATATGTATAAAAACAAGTAAAAATGTAATTCTGTGTGAAACACTACTAAGCAGTAGCAGAATAAAGGATTACCTGATAAGCAATGAAAAATGTAAATTAGCAAATTGACTAGATTAGAGTTATTGATATTATCATTAACAACATTTTGAATATGTGAGATAAAGACACTAGGTTAATGAAGGTCATGGGTTAACACAATTAATAGGCAAACCAGTAGAGCAACAATAATGAGCTTATTAAATGAATGATTAATTATTCTATTAGCTATCGAGTTATTGGAAATAACAGATGTGTCATACAGGTTATGCTTAATCAGTTGTGATATGTTATAAATACATATATATATATAAATATATATATTATATACATATAAGTTATTGATTGTTATGCAAGAAGTATAACCATAAAAGGAAAAATTATTTGTGGTTTTGAAATGTTTGAATGAAAGCAACATTCCTTGTCTGTGTAGTTTTAATTCCTCTCCTTATAAAATTTGTTGCACCTCTTGGCTGCCAATTAATCTAATTAGCTGTTCCATTCAAGTACGTTTCTTATATTATAAATTTCATATTTCTCCTTACTACAATTAAAATTAATATAACTAAAATGTATTTTAATGGATTAAACTACAATAAAATAAATGGTTCAATGCTATCATAGTAAGGATTTATAAAATATCTTGAGTTTGAACACAGTTGAAATTAATTTACAGATAACATGTTACATTAACCAAATATATTGATAGCAAATGAATAGAATAATAAAAAAGTGACAAAAAGTGTCATACAACGATGACTTTATAAATAACCAATAAGTTAAATAAATAAAAATATCAAGATAAATTTAAAGTGAGAAAGATATCTTATAGAAGACAAAACAATTACTGGCAAAGGGTTTGATTTTCAAACACATTTTTATGGTTGTGCTCACCAATCCTTGGTAAATAAATTAATAAAGCAATACATATATAAACAAATAAACGGTACAATGCACCGCAGACTTTCTCGCCCATTTCCCTAAAAATTGAGATATTTATTCGAAACCTCTAAAATATGTGAAACAAAATAATATAAATTGTTGCAGAAACATTCCTCTAAACAGCATGAATGAAATAATATACAATGTTAGAGAAACACACTGAGAAAAAAGTAACATCTCTGTTCACTATAGAGCATAACAATCATTTTCCCATGTCTCAATTTAAAAAATACTCTTGCCAATATATCAGAAATTATTGCTTTATAAAAATAAATGTTTTTTAAAATTTTAACAAAATAGTAGCCCCTACTACAATTTTGCAATGACAAGTTATCTCCAATAGTTGCGGAGATAAGATAAAAATGGGAGATTTTTATTAGAAAATGAGATGCACCATTTGGTTTCAAAGATTAAACAGTGTCTAGATATAAATTTTGACCAAAATCGTTAGCAAGTTTTGGGAAAGTCGATTTTTTCTTTTTTTGAACTTTAGTTAACTTCCATTAATTTTGAGGTTAGATATTTAATTCCAAATATTACTTGTGAGAACCTTAAGAAAACCCCAGATACCAAGTTTTAGCCTGATCGGTAAAATGGTTTATGCTGGGTTCACAATCAACTAAACGTAACGTTCACTTATAGTAAAGAAACCAGTGGACTATCACAATTCATGTAACTTAGCGTAACAGCTTGGACCAAACATCAGCATTCAAGAGCATAGATGTTGATTTGTGATCTGTACTATATGTTAACGGTGCTATCTGTGACTATATTTATTGTTTACTTCAGATATATTTAATTACATTGCAATACAATATTTATTATTCAAACTAAGTGTATCGAAGTTAAGTTTTTTTTGCACTTTATACTTTTCCTATATTAGTGTTATGTTATACTCGTCTTCAATCATGATTTAAAATTAAAATCTAGCTTGCATACATTATAAACAAATGAAGTAACGATAATTGCTAAACAGATTAAGTAATAAATAGCAGTTTTAATGTGATTGGTTGGCTAGATTACATGATACCCTTTACTTATAGTTCACGTAACATGAAGATCTCCCAAGACAACTATTACTATAAGTGAACATTAAGTTAACTACATCGTTATGGCGTCCATTAAAAACTCAAGAACCTTTACGTTAAGTTACGTTAATTTAACGCTAAGTTGACCGTGATCTTGGAATCAGGCTCTCCTACTCCCAGTAATAGACAAATTGTGTTGTAAAAATAACTTTTTCAGTTTCAGGGGGTCATGAACATGGTGTCTACTCAGCTTGACCAATGAAATCCCTGACCTTTTCCCTGATCATTTCCTAAAATTCCCCACTAAAAAAGTATGTCACATCCTCCTAACTCGCACCCCCCCCCCCTCTCCACCCTCATTTTTCTATTAACTTTTTTTATGAATAATAATAAATTTTAAAATTTGAATATTTTTTAATTCGTATTAAAATTGTTTACTATTAATTAAAAATATATTACACAGCTACAAACAAAAAAATGAAATAATTTACTGATTTAATGATTATCGTATTTTATATTGAGTAAAATATAATTTTCCCGGATTTTTATTGTGATTTACCAAATTCCCGACTTATTCCCGTTTTTTCCTGATCACTTCAAATTCCCGTTTTCCCTGATTTTCCCGGGTGGTAGACACCCTGATGAAACATCAAAAGCCATCAAAATCTCGAGTTTGATTTATTTTATGATCACAATACTCACTCTACCAGGGGAGTGCGAGAAAGTAAAAGTGTATTCTTTAAAGTGCAGAAAATCAACTTTGCCTTAGCCTGTTTACCTATCACAGGGTGACCACAGGAATTTACTTTTTGAATTCTCTGACTTTTCCAAGTGTTTCAAGCAATTTTTTTCCCATGGTGACATTTTTATTAATTATATACCAAATATGGTTGCACCTTATGGCACAAATGTTTAACGAATATTGATATGCTAGGGAAGACAAATAAGTAAGTCTTATCCTCATTGGCTTGACGCTGAAGAGAAGGTTAAGGTTCAAATCTCATCTGATGTCCTGTAGTGTCTTTTCCTAAGAGATTTACCACTCTCTCTCTCTCCAAAAAAATGTGGGTATAATACTTCTAAAATATACCCTCTTCATCCCTTGATACATGTGTTGAATAGCTTGGCCAATTATACACAATACATTCAAAAAATGAATCTATGAGTATGATATGCAACTCTTAAAAATATTTAATCAAGTGTATTTGACTGGACTATCATATCAAATGTATATACAGACACTATTTAGTTGAATACAAAGAAGTATTTGTACACAACATTTGGTTTACAAACCAAAAATATTTGAAACCTAATCTTAGCCGACACTTTAAAAATGTAATAACCATGTAGGCTACAGAGGTTGAATAAGCTTTTTAAGGTTAGAAATCAATAGCATTGTAAAAATGGGTAACAATAATTCTAGCATAACCAAGTTCTGTATTTACGAGCAACAGTGGTAAAAGGATTTTATAAATCGATATGATAACTGAAAAGACTATAATCAATGTGTGATCATAATATATATATATATATTTTTTTTCACTAGTCAACTCAATGCACACACATTATTTATTAGGATTAATAAAAGACAAATAAGAATGTCAGAGTAAACCTTATTATTGTTTATTGTTAATTTTATTGAGAGCTTACATGGCAGCTAAACCTAAACTCAGTTTGCACGCATGAAAAATAGATAGCCTTGGTTGAGGGGATGAACAAATTAAAGCAATACAACGTGTCTGATGTTTATTATTAGTTCACTCGATTTGTGATTTCCATATCTAATATTGAAGATGAGTTAAATAAAGAGAATATTGACATCTACTATAATTTTGATTTGATGTTGAAAAGGCATAATTTTGCCTGTTTCATGGTCAAATTCCTTGATCTATTCCTCAGTTTTCAAATGCCCTGACTATTTAAGGTTTTCCTTTTTTTTTCCTGTCTGTGGCCACCCTGTATTATGTCAAGGGTCCCGGGCTCGATTTCTGGCATGCCGAAAAATATATCATTGTTTGTTCAACGAGGGTTTCCTCTTTCACAGCAATGAACTAATGGCTCGGGCTGTCCGTGCTAGGGTTAAGATAGTTGTTATTATTATTATTATTATTATTATTATTATTATTATTAGCACCGCATCTTACTACCCGTTCGGGTTATACGCACTTACGCTAATGTGTAATGGTAGGGTGATTGTGAGATGAAATGAAGGACCTACAGTTTAACGTGGAATCCGAACCACGGTGGAGGCCTGGCATTCCCCACATTCACAAGATGTCTTGTCAGAGGTGAAGGAAGGGTTTGGTAATCAGATAAATCTTTGCCGGGACCGAGGATTGAACCCCGGCCGCCAGCATAGAAGTCTGACACCTTACCCCTAGACCGCCAGGTCACCGNTAATCAGATAAATCTTTGCCGGGACTGAGGATTGAACCCCGGCCGTCAGCATAGAAGTCTGACACCTTACCCCTAGACCGCCAGGTCACCGTTAAGATAGTTAAGTGTAGGATGCTGGAAGAAGCACTTGGCCCTCCTACTATGTGTTTCTCAAGGAACCTTAGACATTAAAATAATCCAACAAAGAAGAGATGTCACACAGGTAAAAACATATCATAATATTTGTAAAATAATATGATAGAAATAATAATAAAAATGAATAAGACTTCCTAGCCAGACTCGCAAAAGTAAATAAAAAGATTTAACTAACATAGTTTATGTAAGAGATTTTAAAATTATGATATATTTACAACAGACACAACACACAATATCATAAACAAAAACAAAAAAGTTTCCTACTACAGTGGCGGCCTGAGAGCAGTTAATAATTTTTATGAACAAATTAACAACCACACCAAACTTATGAGTGAAGTGCTAAGTAAAACTCACCATTAACGCTATTAGCCACATTAAACTTGTAAATAGCAAGTCGAAGGTCACTAAGAGACAGAAAAAGCGACGCACAACAGACATTCGTCCACTTTGTCGGGACCCTGTTATCAGGTCGGCAGGCAGTAGATAGTCAGGTCGAGTATTAATACTCATACTATGACCTGTAATCAAAATCAATTAGCCTAGTTGTGAAATTAAAGGTTTTAATACCGACAAAGTCCACTACTAAGCTTTATTTATAATTTTAGAAAAATAATATAATTTAAAACAACATTTATTCATATTTGATAGATATATTTTATTTTACAAATTATTTTTAATATTGGTATTAAAATTCTCCAATGAATAAAAACAACTTGGGTAATTGTGTTTTGGTCGGACTAATTCAATTTTAATATTATATTTAAACATTAGCTTTAACTTTTAATAAGTGTAAAAGTAATAGCACAAGAGGTTTAAAATATAATTGGGTGTTGAATCAACAATGTTATGGATACAAATATTCATTTTACCTAAGAACAACAACTCAAATCTTCAACTTCAAATCTTAGAAAGAATTGTTAGTATAAATTTACTTTACCATGGGTAAATTTATTCTTAAATTGCTATAAAAAATAAAAATTCAATAGTAGTGAACTCTTAACATTTATTCATTATGACCCGCTTTAATGACCAAACTGTCTAAGATGCAATTTTCGTATAAGACTGGCTTGCTTGTAACGGGGAGATCAGGGTTCGAAATCCAGTCGGATTTATTGAAGGTTTTTTCCCCAAGCAAATGCGGGTTTTAATTACCTCTAAATTGCTTCCTTCCTCATAAGAGTGGTTATCATATAAGGCATATAGCCTGAACAGGTAGTAAAACACGAAAACTAACTATTATAAAATTCATACATTTAAATTGTGAAAGGTAAATTAATGGTATGGAGTTTGATAGTGGAGTTTATAATATAATTATGATAGGCAATATGAGAGATATAAAACAAACTCCAATTCCAAATTGAAGGAAAGAATTGAGTTTTCAATTTGATATTTTCTCAAATCCTTCAATAAGTTTGTATTTATATCAAAACACTCTTTATTCCAGGAGTTCCTAAACTTTTTAAGACCATGCAGCCCTTCACATGTCAGACTTTCCATGAGACACCTCTGTAAACAATATTAGTTTTTTTTCAAATGTCCAAATTCTATCTGGTGACATTTAAAAAAATGCCATTTTCATTAGTAGCTAGTAGTTCTTTTAAATGTAAAAATACAAAATTACAAAACTACATAAGAGGAAATTAGAATACACATGTATTTTCTTGTATGATTTATCCCAGAATTTAAAAAATGTACAAGTACATGCATTGAAAATTTGCATGTTGCATTTAACTACGGTATTTATTATAAGTTTTAGTTTTCCCTAATAGCCCCTGTCCAAGACCAGTGACACACAGTTTGGGAACTCCTGCCATATTCCCTATAGTGCTAAATATGACTGATTCTGAAAACACTTACTAAGTTGTGTTGGCGAGGGCCTCTGGTGGAAGCTAGAGGAACTATTTAGCAGTGACTCTGCTGCGGCACGAATTTCATGGTCCGCAGCAGGCATGGCGTCACATCAACACTGTTAAACAGTAGCCTACTAATTGTTCAAGCTAGTACTGAAACAGTCTACTAATAGTCCAAGATTCACATCCTGAGAGACAGTACCAACAAACACATATAAAATATAAATAATATATCATAATTTTATAGTGAAAATGTTCCTTTTTATTATAAGCTACTATTAGCTATTTCCTAATGTAACACAAACATATTACACTGGTATCCTACTTTAAATTTTAAACGATGTTTTAGAATAGTTACCAAGAGTAAATCAAGTGGATGTTAGGTGAAATGTTAAATTTAAATAGTTATTGTAGTTAATCAACAATAAGCTTATGTGCATTGGTGGACACATGGAATAAAGCGTCATTGAACTTGTGTGGTTTGCTGGTACAAGAGGGTTGTGGCGTTCAAACCACGTACTTAAGTGTTTTTTTTATATGTTTAGTTCATCTCTCTTCACACAAATGGAGGTACATTTATGCTCAAACTATACTTTCTTCATTTCTATTAGTGTAACTAAGTGGATATCCTGAATGGGTAGTAATAAGAAGGCAGGGCCTGCCTGCCCCCTCCTCCTACCCAATAAAATATGGATTATAGCTATAGGCTGTTCCACTCTTAAATAACAGTACAGGCTTTTATGGACACTTACTATCATTTCTAACCCATTGGTTTCCCTGTTAGTGCTGTACTTTTTATACTTAGTGGAGTTGCCATTTTGTAGCTTGAAGAAGCATGCTATATTAATATGTTAATATTATCAATGTAATATTCACTGACACATCTTCTGTTTAAGTTAACAACCCAAAGGTTGGTTTGATGGGATTTCTATCCGTCCAAAGCTGGGTATGCACTCAGCCCTTCGGCTGGTTAGTGCTGCCTGCACTATCTGGTAGAAATCACATGTAATAGGGGAGTTAAAGAAGTGTGGTGGTTCCCTGTGACCTTCCATATTGAATTTCTATGAGCGAGCCCAAAAGGGCCTACCAATTTTGCCGGGAAGGTATTTTCATGTAACTACTTTCCAGGGTTCTTTTACATTCCACAATCAACATGGGAGCAACAACTTTACTTCCTCTTAGAAATAAGTTGTTCGGATTTTTATCACTCAAGAAAAATCCCTCGACCTTGGTTGGGTTTGAATACACAAACATCGACAAGCACTTTACCCCAAGGCCACCGAGGTCGACTAATGCATTTAGTGAAAGCAATATAAGCTACCTAATAACATTTTAAATTACTTAATTTGTACAAAATATGAAAATATGATGATAACAAAAACAACACATTATTGACATAAGCCAAAATTCAAATGTGTTGGCATAAAGTATTTAAACTTTGTGTAGCTTGATAAGTTTTGAATCTAAAACTATTCAATCTGTCTCAAGCATATAAGATCTGGCAACTGCAAGCTTCACAAACCCATACTGTAGTTCAAGAGCAGAACAACCTAAAAGCTAGTTATATGGTATGATGTGACGCTGGAATACTTTTTCCATGTCATTATAAAACTATTTTAACGTGTTTTTACAATTAATAAACACAAAAAGAATGAGGAGAGTCAAATATACCAGGGGCATATTCACCTAAAAGACACAAAGAAGTTTAGCCATTTCACGTAACAATACCTCTGAATTGCAAAATGAAAATATGCACAAATGTCCAAAGCTAAAATATTTATAATGAAAACTATTCCAACCTAGCTTAAACTACAGTTCATTCGTCACTGGATGGTGGCAGCTGACATATAGAATAATATTTTTACTGTAAACATTGGTTTAGAGTTAATAATGTTAACCTGCGAAAATGATTAGTATTTTCTTAATAATACTAAACTATCAATAAAAAATGTTCATAAATGTTTATAATAACACGTCACTCAGGATTAGGCCTACTATATGGTTGGCGTTTCCATAACTTATTTAAAGAACAGAATAATTAATAAAAAGGTGCTTTTTGTTTCACGATTGTGACAACAGGAGAAATAAGCATTCTTTAGGTAACCACAGGCGCAGTTTCAAAAAAAACAAAAAAAAAAACAATATACAAACAGTTATTTTCAAAATATTATGTTTCAATTATGTAAAAACTGTTAAAAGAAAAATATAGTTAAAAACAAATTGTTAGATGTGAAAGTTTTGTCTGCCAAATGAGACAATCAAATCAAAATATAATCTTGTCTCCCAGATTATAAGGTTTGGCGAATACTCTAGCCTTCCATTCACTTTGAATTTGTTGTTGTATGGGAGATTAGGATTTTCTATGTGGGGATTGTTTATAGTAGGCCTAATAACTATATTAGGCCTATCAATTGCAAATTGTTATTATTTGATTATCCTTAATATTTTTGGTTTTTATTACAATAAAAACAATTATTTTATTATGACCAAGAAACAGCATCCATGAGATTAAGTATGTGTGCTATCCAAATAAAATCCTTAAGTGCTTAACTATAATAGACCCAATCGGGGTCGAGGGATCTTTCTTGTGCAATAACAATCTGTAGCACAACTTCCTTCAGAGGGGGAGTAAAGCCGTCAACCCCATGTCGATTGTGGAGTTTTTAAGAGAACCCTGTAAGGTATGTGAAAATCCCTTTCCCCAAAAAATTGATTGGCATTTTCATTCTCACTCATAGACATTCTTGTGTGCTGATATAATCAATTGGTTCAGGAAGTACATGTTAAATACCTAAATCAAGGAAATAAAAAAAAATAAAAAACTAGATAAGAGTTTGTTGCCTCATTGGACATGCTGAATTAATAAAGGAACTTCTTGGTGGGGTGTTATCTTGTTGAATAGGAGAGGAAAGTTATTGGTGTTTGATACATTTAACAAATAATCATGTGTTTAAGAATGTCTATTATAATTATTACTAGGCCTAATCATTCTAAGATCCAAGTCGATCCATAAAGTATTAAACTGCTCAGATTAGTAGAGGTCAACGTGTTTGTGAGTGTTTCAATATATTTAAAGGATCTTTTGTACCTACATTATACTATGGATTCAATGGAAAATTATCAGAATTTCAATGACTGCTTAGGATATTGCCTAGCTACAATTTCTATTTAAAAAAAACTATTTAACTAGAGATAATTGTGGTTGAGGTGTTGCAATATTACCCCCCTCTGTACGAAGGGTCCCACAAGATTAAGTTGGTTGCATTAATTAAACAATTGGAGTTGAAAATAAAACATAGTTTTTTTCCATACTTGCCTGCAATGAATTTATATTTGCTCCACCACATTATTTTCCCTAATGTTTACGAGGTTCATTATGTTCAATAGTTCTATTTCACTCCCCAAAATAATATGCAGTTGAAGCAATAAAGTGATGACTCTATAAATACTAATTATTTTCAACAATTTTAGTATTAAAATTTAGTGGAATTCAATAGAAAGTAGAATATCAAATCTATTCACACAAATGAATGTACTTATCTAGAAAAATTTAATTACAAAATTATTTATCTACAATTCGAACAATGACAAATAGTCTAATTTATTTTGAAATATGTGGGTGAGGTTATATGAAACCTTTGACAAAAAAAATATTTGCATGCAAATTTTCTACCTACAACATTCTAAAATTACACAACAAATTTTAGACATTTTCAGCGAAACTATATATAAAATGTTTTAAAATAAAAAATTAAAGGCATAAAATGAAACACTTATTTTGACATAAGAGGCTTTATCTATAAAATTTTGATAGCTCTATTCATCATAGTACATCTCGCTTACTAGTAAACATTGTAATGATTGTATATTCACATCAACTTCCTTATCTATGATTCAGATTCACCTCGATGTAAAATGAACACCGTTTAAAGAGAGATAGATCTATTTAGTCTCTCGTTGAGCCTGGTGGTACAACAATTACCAATTATTATTTATTCCACTACTCCAAAAACTAATACAGTTTATTAATTATAATTAGTAAAGGTAAAATTGTTGGTTAACTTTCAATGTAAACGGAGTGTAAAAGCGAGTTTTGAACGGTTTTTAATAAAAAATGTAGATCATTACTTTTTTGCTAATCAAGCTGAGTTTATATTCATACATATCCCTTAACTTAGAGTGAATTGTGCATAGTGCATTAATCCTTTAAAGATTGGACTTGAAACACACTATTTTCAATGATAACTTTCTTAACCAATTTAACTTAATTTAACATAAGTATACCCGCATAGACAACCCTCAGACTTGAGACCTTCTAGACAATGAGAATGCATGAAAATATTTATTATAAGCCAAATAAACACTATTAGTGGAGACCGTTCTACCTTGGAACTATTATTATACCTGTACCTTGGAACACTTGAGTTTTAATATAGTCGTTTTATTAACACACTCATTTTAAAGACTAGTCACCATATAGCATTCAGTTAGTTTGAGGTGTTTTAATATGTAAGAAAGTAACACTATACAATTAAGTATATTAATGGTGAATATTGGGGGATGACATGTTATAATACGGGCATGAGTCTTATCTCGCTTCTAATCTAATATATTGAAAAATTACACCTGGCCACGAGAATCGAACCCGGGACCGTTGGCTTAGCATGCCACTGCTATATCACTTCCAGGGATCGTTCCATATCAAGAGTTATTCTTCAGTCACATTTAAGGGCAGATTCTGTTATGCACGTGTGAATATCATCAGCTAATAAAAGTTATAATTCAAATAACAGTCACTGGTGACTTGGTTGTGGATTTATATTGCCAATACTACGAGTACATTGTGCATTCCTAACAAATTAAGATAGAAGAAAACAGCCAAGGGTGTAAGAAGGTGAGGTCAGTACCCCCTGGTATTGACTGGACCCTCTGGAATTTGTTGCACGCCCCTTTGAAGGGCATACAATAAAAGTAAATGAACAGCAACGAGAGCCACACCATAATCTTTCTGTTCTTCCCCTTTGAATTAGGGACGACGATGAAGTATTTAAATATAAAATAGACCCCTAATGTATCTCCCTTCTAAAGTCTATCTCTAATTCCTACGCACCAAAGATCACTGTCTTGATGATCCTTGGTAGAAACAAAAGATCCAGAAATGGATCGGATAACATATTCCATCAGCATCGCTTTCTCCACACTAATAGGATCGAGGCCCTCTGCCATATGGGATAACGCATCCTCAGAAATGTTATGCGTAACCGAGGTATGATGTGTGGAAAACTTAAAACGTGACAAGCTCCACACCCACCTTCCAAAGTTCTCTAATTGCTTAGGGTAGCGCCAAATCCAGGCGAGTGCCATATTGCTGATAGGTATAAAGTTCAAGTTCCCTTTGCTTTAAAATCCGCAAACTTCTCTACACCAAAGACATAGCCGAGGCATTCTTTCTCGAAGGAGCTGTACCTCCTTTTAGCATCGGAGAGTGACCTACTGGTGAACGCAACCGGTTGAACGCCCTCCAACGTCCATTTGAAAAACACAGCTCTCAGAGCTACAGAAGAACGGTCAACATGGAGCAGAAAGGGGATTGAAAAGTCAGGTATGCGCAAAACTCTGGGGGCAAGAGTTTAATTTTTAGAGCAGCAAACACCTGGGCTTGTTCCTTCCCTCAACAAAATCAAACACCTTGCCTTTTAAGGACGTTATGAGGCGCTGCAATCTCCGAAAACAAAGGAATCAATCTTTCGTACTGCTCGCCGCACATACCAATAAATATAATCACTCCTTTTTAATACTAGGGTGAGGGATATTCAATTATGGGGTTGGCGCATTTGGTATTGTTCAGAAAATTCCCCCAAAAATTAACATAACCGAGGTATTTAATAGATGGGTTATCCCAAGTGAACTTTTCAGGATTCACCGTCATTCCTACAACTATAAAGCGTCCTAAAAAGGCTTTCAGATCTACTAAATGCTATTCCAGAGTGTCACTGTAACAAACATATTATTCAGATTGTTAAATACATAATATTTGTACTTGAGATCAGAAGGGATATGATCCAGGATGTGACTTAACACTTGACCTCCAATGCTAGAACCTAGTGGGACACAGTTACACCCATATAACTGCCAAGGATTCACAAAATCGGGGTATTTCTTAAATTGCTCCTAAAGAGTGCATAGCAGGAAACCAGCATTAAAATCAATTATGATAAAAACTCTAGCTCATTCCATGTGCTGGAACGCAGACTCTACGACGAGCACTGGGAAGGGGTAAAATTATATAATCATATTAATTCTGCGATAGTCCACAATAAGACGGCAACCTTAAACTTTTTGGAGGACTATAAAGGAATAACTCGCATAAAAATTAAGATGAATCGGAGATACCATAAATGACCTTAGCTTCTAAGTCTCGAATGATATCTCTAAAAAATGTCTTCATTTTCAGAGGGGCACAGCAATAGAGACCAGACTTAACCGGAATATTATCATCCACAATTATCTTGTATGGGAAAATGTGACCTTCTCCTATCCGAGGGGTAGTGACGCCCAAAAACTTAGCTGTCATTCCTTGAATATCTTCTTCACTAGTCCTCAGAACATTGAAACAATGGGTACTGGAACTATTACATTGCGCAATCTTCTCACCAGGCAATAATTCAAATAAAAAATTATCTATGAGGCAGATCAAAAAATGTCCCTGATTTCCATAAAAAAACATTCCCCAGGAAGACATCACAGGGAAGTTTGGGCACACAAAGTAAGACACTTTTCTACGGAAAACCCTCAATCTTGATTAATAAAGTTACTTGTTCATGGATGATGAAAAGTATTACCATTGCCATTGACAAATAGTTTAGGTTCAATACTTTCAATTTTAAGCTTGCCATTATTATTCTTGAGCCATATTTAATATTCATAACAGATCAACGAACCACTGGAATCGGTAGCTAACAGGACAAAACCATAACTAAGCCTAATAGTATTATTATTATTATTATTATTATTATTTAGCACCGCGTCTTACTACCCGTTTGGGCTATACGCTTAAGCCCAATAGTAAACTGCACGAACAGGGAGGGGGAAGATGTGGCTTTATAATACCCCGCACAGCAACACCACTATCCTGGATACACGTCACACATTTACCAGGAGGCACTGACGTTGATAATGTCCCAACCTATGACTGCGAACAAATCTAACTCTAGACAAGTCAGGTAAGTTCCCATATGATTACTTCCTGGGACTATTATATTCGCATGCAACACATGTCGCGGGCGTAACCTGCTTAGCAACACTGAGGAGATGTCGCCGTTCGGCTGTTGCCTGACTCAGAACATCTGACTTGACAATTATGCCAAACCAGGTTGTCTGCGAAAGGGTTGATTTGTTGTTCGAGTACTGAGTCATTGTCATGACTCTTAACCTCGCGAATGAACTTATAACCTGATGAAATGGAACCAATGAAATGAGCCTGTAGAGTGC
>CABFOV010004150.1:0-29667 GCA_902141375.1 Timema poppense
AGTATTGCGAACATTATAAAGAGGCTTTTGGCATGGGGCCAATTTGAGTGTGAAAATGTACGCGTGTATATTTTATTATAAAGAAATAATGGAAGTAGTATGCACAAAGGGCAGGATTTTTTTTGCTATATTATGAGAAATTTAATAATTTTTACCATTCATAGACACACAATAGGCAAATTTCCAATGATGGCAAAATTAATATTTTAAATAGTACCGGTAGTTTGAAAAATAATATTTCATGATCCCGAAATTTCATGAAAAATGTGTTGACGCCTGAAAGGTTAAGTTTTTTTCAGGTGGGTTCGCTTATAATATTAAAAATTATAATTATTTCTTACTAAACATATTGAATTCTTTGGTGCCATGTGTTCTTTGAATATGCATATTATAAATAATGTTCATCTGTGATTAATGAGTTTTTTGTTAATTTGTTTAAATTATATATATTTTATTTTACAATATTCAATTTGTTAATATTGGAGATTTGTTTATAAATATAACTCCTAAAATCCGTGTTTAGATTTTGAAGTAATATGACAATACGCAAAAAGATTATATTTTTTTATATTAATATAGAGATAGTGCTGCTCTCTAGTAAATACGGAATGAGTTAAGGATAGGTGGTGCTCTCTAGTAAATACGGAATGAGTTAAGGATAGGTGCTGCTCTCTAGTAAACATGGAATAAGATAAGGCAAGTTTCTTCTGCTGCCATCTAACAGACAAGTGGCACCGCAATTAAATGGATACAATTCAGGATTTTTGTGGGAATAATGCAAATATTTCTAGTGGATACAATTTAGACTTTTTATTAAATATTAAATTATTAAATGTTATCTTGGAATTTGAACCAATATTAGTTTTAAAATTAATA
Organism: Timema poppense; assembly: GCA_902141375.1. Lineage (NCBI taxonomy): Eukaryota > Metazoa > Arthropoda > Insecta > Phasmatodea > Timematidae > Timema > Timema poppense. The sequence continues at coordinate 877 of CABFOV010004150.1, forward strand.
ATTCATTTCATGTATTTATTAACAATTTAAACATTAGTATTCACATAGTTCACACTGAGAGCATTGAATTAAATTTTTAAAAAACTAGTCCATATCATTGTGGGTATGCGGTGCAGGACTAGCATACCCAGAGAATATGCCACTGCTTCTTGCCAATGTATTCACCAACGGTAAAGTTCATGGTTGTTAATCCGCCAATTGTGTCCCCAAAATATCTATTGATGGCCTACTCAGCTCCACCCACCTGGGGGCCCTGACAAGAGGATATGTAGCCTATCGCAAATGAGGCTAGCCGAGGGCAGACTTAAAGTAATTTAGAACTAGTCGGAAAGAAGTGACTTAGTGTCTTAGGTATTTAGGTACAAAAAATAAATTATATTTAGATGGGGAAAAATCAAAAGATCGATAAGTGAAAAACTTTTAATACTATGTAGCATTTATGCTCCAAGTAAACAAAATGGGCAAGTCAATCATAATACATTTACCCAATCTAACCGACCAGATTTACCGTTCGGCTGTTGCCCGACTCAGAGCTACCGACTTGACAGTTACGCCAAGCCAGGATGTCTGAGAAAGGGCTGATTTGTTGTTTGAGTACCGAGTCATTGTCAAGACTCTTAACCTCGTGAATGAACTTATATACCTGATGAAATGAAACAGATGAATCACCGACCAGGCCAGGCACCTCGACTTAATAACACGTCTGGTAAACGTCTGGTAACAACAACAACCTGCGAACAACTGCTAGCGCCGAGCCTAGTGCCGCATCGCGCCGCTAGAGACCACCACCCTGCTCTTGACTACCCAACATCAACAACGAGAACATGCTAGAAAGAGGTAGTAACTGCCACTCCTTGCCAGAAGAAAATCGACGTGTCTAGTGCCGCGCGCATTCCCCCTTCCTGTGTGTTTACCTCAGTGATCCCCACCTTTTTTTGTAAGTCCATCTCGATTGTTCGACGAGTGTGCACCATATAAAGAACCGTCCGTCAAGTAAGAGACTACTCTTGGATTAGGCTTGGACACTGTAGGACGAAGCAGGAGGCTTCCAGGACATATTAATATAATGTAAGATGAAATTCTTTTTCGGCGTAAACTCAAAAAATTGTAAACTATTCAAAATTCCATTTTGGTCATTTCTTTTTTTTTTTTAATAATTATTGAAGTCTGGTATGGATCTTCGTTTGTTTTTTTTTCAGAATTGTGAAATTAACTTTATTTATTTCGCTTGCAAGTTCTGTTGCAATATGAGTTTAGTATATATTAATGTGGGAAAATTGTTTATAACTTTAGGTCAGAACTTTTCAAAAGTTATTAAAGTTTGACAGCTATACTTATCAATTTAACTTTATTTATTTAGCTTGTGAGTTGTGTTGCAATATGAGTTTAGTAAATATTGATGTGGGAAAGTTATTTATAACGTTAGGTCAAAACTTTTCAAAAGTTATTAGAGTTTGACAGCTATACTTATCAATTTAACTTTATTTATCTAGCTTGAGAGTGGTGTTGCAATATGAGTTTAGTAAATATTGATGTGGGAAAGTTTTTTAAGAACATGATGTCAAATTTCAAATGTTAGGAAAGTTATGCGTTACGCTTGTCAGTGATAAATATAAAATTAACTTTATTTATCGTATCTGTGAGTTGTGTCTCAGGATTAGCTAAGTAAGTATTGAGGAAGGTTAGGTAACTAGAGTATACCTGTATATTCACAATTTAGTGACTTTTGCGTATTATGGTTACTTATGTATAAACAATGTTTACATGTTTTGTACCCAGCATTTTTCAACACAAAAAAGTTATTCACACTGCGCACTTCTATTAGTTGAATCTCCCCTTTTTTATATAACATTAGATATTTATATTGTATATATGTATTTGAACCCCTCTAACTTTAGAGCTTGGGTTTCAACTATACACCACCAAACAACTTTAATTTTTTTACAATCATTAGCAAACACTTATTTTAGTGGTTGTGTGTGATAAGCTCATATTACCCAAAACAATAAAATTAAAACTCTGTGGTTAAAACTTCTCTACATTATTTGAATTAAGTGCGTGATAATATGCAGAGAAACTAGAGTGCATTTTGACTTCAATGTTTGATTACTGAAACCAAAGAGTAGCCATACCTGTATATATTTGATCTTGGACTTTACGAAATATATTAATATCATTGATCTTTATAATATAACTGGATGGACATCTGTGGCTGTAATTTTCGAGCTGTTGTTTGCATAACATTGTGTAAGAGAGAGAATAATATTTTCGGGTATCTCTTTCTCTCATACAAGGCAATGTGGCATTTTGACATCGTTAATTAATTTGATTGAATATAAGAGATACAATAATGTGTGATTAGTTAAATATAATAAATGTGTTAGTAAAAGCTTTGAAGAGCAAACAAAGTTCAAACGTGGTGAGTTTTTTCTTTAAATAAATTGAAGTAGCATAATATATACGATAATTTTTGAAGTATGCTTGTTTGAAAGGCTTTATCTCGTGTCAGAATCCTATTCTATAGTAGTGTTTAGGTAGGATAAAAGACCTCCAAGAAGGAAATTTCTACTTCCGATCTAAATGGCTGTCTATCCTACCAAAATATTATGTATATGATAGTATTCTGGTAAGAAATAAAGCCTTACAGATTGGGACTCTCACTAAAATCAGGGTTTAGTAGATACCGTGTTCCTACAAGTCTAAAACCTAAATTATTATTTGAACGCAAGACTTCTACACAAAATATGTCATTCAAACAAATGTAATACAGTTTTTAGCTAACTTGTTGCATTATAGCTATCGAACTTTCAACATAATCTATTTTCTGAAAGCAATATACAAGATATGAGCCAACCTAAAAGAAAAGGTTATATAATAATACTTTCTACAAGCCTTTAACCTAAGTGATAATTTGAATGTATGGCAACTAAACAAAGTTTGTCATTCAAACAAATGTAATCAAGTTTTAAGATACCTCATTCATTATATTTATCGAACTTTCAACATAATATGGTTTCTGAAACCAATATGCAAGCTAATAGCCAACTTTAAATATAAGTGTAGCCTTGACAATCTGTATACAACATGGATGATAATTAGGTACATATTTAAATATATTAAAGATTGTATTCGTATTTGTACGGTATTACCTGTAAAACTGAATTGTATAACCTTTGATGTAAATGTTTCTTCAGAAAAGTGTGGTATAATACTTCACTAATATCAAACAACACTTTTATTCATTAGAGACATGTTTTCGTATAAGAACATTGAAAGAAACTATTAAATCTGTCCCCCCACAATGAAGCAGACAATTAACTTGAGCGTCACGCTTTGGTCCTTGGCAATGCGTATGTTTATGTCCATTCAGTATAATATATATCACTGATTAATATAACGTTTCATCCAAAGAAAAGCAAAAATCTAGAAAGTATAATCTTGACATCTACTGGGGTATATTGTACTAAGTCAAAATCTTTTTAAGCAGCATGTACTAACTATGCACTAATTAATTGTATACGCTGTTATATAGCTGAGTGCTGTAGTTCAATTATATACTATTAGTAGTTTTTTAATTTGATCAATTGCCTCTTGTTGCATAACAATATAATATTATTGTCATAGTTGTGTTTTATCTTAACATATTATTGGACCAGTGCGTGCCGAGGATGATATTCTTTAAAGTTTCTCAATATCATAAAATTATCAAAATTTTCTTTTAAATCATATCTACACACAACATAAGCAAACTTCTAATGATAGTAAAATAAATATTTTAAAATTATTTTATATTGTTTAAAATTTAAAATAAACTCACCTAATTCACATAATAACGTTAATGTAACGTAAATCTTCAAAATAATTTCACAATATGGGACCAACATTATTTTAATACTCAATAATAAACATTTTTACTATTTTAAACTATTCTTAACGAACAGAAATCTAACCTTTCATGCGTCAACAACATACATTAAATTCTGGGTTTCTAAAAATAATCTGTTGCACTATATTCAATAAAACGTTCACAGATAACATTCACTCTATTTTGATACATGGTCCTAAAGATTTCTTTTTTATTAGTCCATCTTAACCCTTCAACATTTTAACATAAATATTTCAAAACAATTCATTGGAATTTTTATTTGTTCACACATGAAAGGTTAGGTAACTCTTGGTTAGGATGGTTTAATTATAAATATTGTGTACCAAAAACTATCGTCAGGTGTCAAATTAGCTCCGATACAATTGAGATAGCTTTTCTAGTTTTGATCAAAATTTGTGAGTCTACTTAAAGTTGTTTCATTAGAAGATGTACAAATAATAATAAAAAAACTATAACTTTACTGTTCATTAACAAGGATTTGAATTGTTACTTAAATAAGGAAATTGTTGTGCTTTTATATGGTTAATGCGTATTAATAAATACGTTAATCAATCATTAAATAATAATTTAGAGTTTGTATACGACTAGAGTTAGGCTAGTCTTACTTATTTTTTAAAAATTATATATTATGAATTTACAATATTAATTTTGCTATCTTTGGAAATTTGCTTTTGTTGTAGTATGGATACTAAAGAATACTAAATTTATCGTTATTTTACATATAAAAAATATAAAGAATCTCTCCCTCCCTTGTAATTAGCTACATGAGAAGATGGCTGACTATAGCTTATCATCTAGCTCTTGAAAATACTAAACACCCACAAGAAAATACTTCTTCCTGAATATATAGCTGAAATATCTATTACTTAATGGTCTCGCCCAATATTTTGAATTTGTCAATTTAAAATTTTACTAGTTTGAGGTGAGAAACGCAGTTTATTGTGTCTGATCTCCTTCTCTGCCATATTTTGATTTCTTAAAGTCATACAATCAAGCCTTTATATTTTTAAGTTTAAGTTTTTTCAAGTTTGTAATCAGTTATTCGTCATCCACACATACAAAGGAAGATACCAAATTTTTGAATTCTACGTATGAGGCCAACATTGCAAGCAGTTGTAATAACAAGCTTGTTTGAAATATATATTCAAAGAGGCGTAATTAGGGTTGATTTAAGTTTATGGCAGTCAGAGAAAATAAAAATAAAATTGCACCCCATGAAAACAGTTATTTAAAATTTGGCTGAGTTATTTTATTGTTACTCAAACTGGTTACTCGTCATATAATACCGGTTACAAAATAATGAAAACAAACTATACCTACTTTTATTGTAAAAATATTCTTATAGGCCTTTTGTTCCTAATATTACGAATTCTGCATCCAGGGCACGCTTTCCATCTACTTCATCCTAGCTACGCCACTGGTTTAAGGTACCCGTTAATTTTTTTGTTTCAATTAGTGAACATATTAAATAGAATAAATAATATTTGTAATAAACTGTTATAAAATAATACGAGCTTAAATTAACTCAAAATATGTATCACATTTGACAGGTGTGCTCGATAGCTGTTTCCCCCACCCCACAAATCAATCTCATTATGCGTACCGCCATTCCACATACGCAGCCATATTCGTCTTACTCTCGCTCCGAGTCGTTTCTAATAGTGGCCTACATCTGAACTACTGCGCATCTACGATGAGCAATCTACCCCTTCTTAAATCTATGGTCATAGCAGCCTCACTACATTCGCTCCTGGAAAATGTTATTTCAGTCGTTCTTTGTCTACTGGTTTGACAGTACACTACGACGGTGACGGTGATCGAGTAAATTGGAGGGGGGCGATTTTCATCGTCATGGCAACGAACAACAGAAATTCACATGGCTGTTGGGTATATCTCCGCAAATTGAAACCCAATTTCGATCACCTTTTTTATAGGTATGATATGAGTAATAATTATTAAATATATCACTCAGTTAAAATAGTACTTTTTTTTAGCAAATTTTGTAAGTTGTATGCAATCAAGATTTGTTTGTTTTTGTTAGTAAAATCCTTTTCAGTTGGACACTGTTCAATAAACAAGTATTTTAATATTATATTAGTTTCATACGATCATTATTATTTTAAGTTACTAGCTCAATAAATTACTTTATCACTAGTATACAAAAAACACTTCAGGTTTGGTAGTTAATTATTGTAGAAGTTTAAGTGATAGAATTACGACATGCTTTAGTTTTGGTAGTTAATTATTGTAGAAGTTTTAATTGATAGAATTACTACATACTTTAGTTTTGGTAGTTAATTATTGTAGAAGTTTTAATTGATAGAATTACTACATGCTTTAGTTTTGGTAGTTAATTATTGTAAGAAGTTTTAATTGATAGAATTACTACATGCTTTAGTTTAGTTCTGCTTGAATTTGTAACTGAAATAAGGGTTCAATCTCCTCTGAGAGAATGTGGCCATGAACCAAAGTGTAGTTGCATATTATCAGGTACACCCCATCCACGGTAGGAGTGTAGGTAAATTATATATGGCAAAAGCTAATTTATTGCAAACATTGTCTGAACGTCACTAATTTCAAACTGTTTGGAAATAATAATTATTATTATTATGTGGTAAGTGATATTATATTATCAATAAAAAGTGTTATTAAAAGATTCTACTAATACCGGTACTTTCAACTATTGTTTGCAATAAATAACCTTCTGATAGCTGTCACCTACACTCCTACCGTAGATAGATTCTATGTATCATTCATTAGCTCACTGGTGTGATTTTTTTTTTACGTTAAACATTGTTGTGCCGTACACTAAGTTGTTTGAAATGCGTCATTTGCGCGTATTAGATACCTCGATTAACCTCAAATACGATTATTAAAAAAACTTATGAGTATTACTAAAAAAAGGGCCTCATCTGTGTTTAAGAGCGTTTTATCTTCGAACCTCTAAAATACTTTGGCTTGATATCCAGTGGCGTGGAAGTTCAATCTTCATCTGGAGCGTATTCAAAGTGTGGTCTCTAGCACAAATAACACTTTCGTGTAATATTAAGTAGAGTTTAAAAATTACACCAGAACAAGGGGATTGAACCCGTGGCATCTTGGCTTATCGTGGCAATGTTCTATCACCAAACCATTCAGGGTTAGTCGTATTTAATCCCTCATAGTTTAAGGCAGAGTTTGTGATTGACTTGTGAGATCGTCGGCTTCTAGAGTTAACAGAAAAAAACCCACCGGGGACCCGGGACTGATATTATGCGACCTCCTATTTTATATGAATCGTATATCACTCTTCATCTGCGCAAATTCTGATATATTCCCTCTAAATTCTACCTTCCTCATTCATACGTCATACCATACCATCAATATGGCTAGTTAAATTAAGTAAGCCTAAATGTGTGGTAAGGCATAGCGGAAAAATAAATTGAGTAAATGTATTACTAAATGACTAAAAAGTGTTATAAAAAATATGAGCTATAACATCTTCAAAATTTGATATTAAATAAGAAAGTTTAAGGCAAAAGTTTTTTTTTTGTGTAGAAGAAAATGCCGTTAAAAACCTCTAGGTTTGCATTTAAAAAACAAAGTTGACCGTGAAATAATCTTTAAAACGTCCAACAAATAAAAAAAAATGATAGGGAGCAATTTTTTCTAAAATGCTTCCCTTTCGGGATATTCTGGTGTCTCAACTTAAAAGCCTAACCTTTATATATATAGATATTGGTTGAGTTACTACGTAACGTATATTTCTATATAAATAGTTAAGCTTTTTTTTTTACGCAACGTAAGATCTCAACTAATTTCAAAACGAAAAAAACTATATTGTAAAGACAAAAGTTATGTTTTGACCACACGTGTTTTCTACTACGCTAATATTTTCACCTGGAACGCTAGATCTTAATTCTTTAATTGGTGCCTTAATCTTTTCAAGGTCGACAGAAAATATATAGGACGTCGATATTTCAAATCTCCAAACATGAACCAAACATAACAATGAATGCAATGAGTGACTAGCCATTTCCAAGATATACGTGCCAACGACAGCGAAACAGAATGCAATAAGGTTTGGCTAAGATCAGACATTAGGAATATAATATGATAATAAATTATAAACAATAAAAAATACAATAAGTCAGCGTTTATCAACCAATATTCACAAATTATTGAATACTTACAAAGCAGTAGCGGATTTAGGCTTAGGCCCGTGAGGCCCGGGCCTAGGGCGGCAAATTTTGAGGGGAGCCAACGAATTGTTCTGGAGAAAGATCATTTTCCACTCTGAAAAGAGTGAAAAGTTATTTGCGTGCAAGTATGAAACAAGACAGACTAAATGCACTTGCATTACTAACCATTGAAGTACAATTGGTTCAAGAAATTAAGTATGAGGAGGTCATTGATATTTTCGCACGGACGAAAGCAAGAAAAAAATTTATTATATGATTAATCAGATAAAAATAATTTATATTTTAATTACAAGCAATTTATTATTAATTCTATATTTAATTGTTATGTTAAAAAAATAAATGTTTAATTTATACCTGAATTAGATTTCTTATTATTATTGTTATTATTTTCATTATTTTATACACACACACATATATGTATATATATGTTTATTTATATATATATATATATATATACTGTTACAAAGAAAAAAGGGCGCCATATCGTCTCGGGCCTAGGGCGTCCTCAAACCTAAATCCGCTACTGTTACAAAGGCGAATTAAGTCAACGATCCTTTTTTCCGACACGTTTTATGAACCGTTCGGTCTACATCCTTGCTTGTAGGCTATATTAATCATGCTTGTATAGAAGGGATTAGAAAGGTAGAACTTAGAACAAATGCACCAGTTTTTTTTTGTGGAGGGAGGGTAGAAAACATTTTTTTTAATACCCTCAGTACAGCCAGCTACTAAATACACATAATTAAACTCTACAGTAGCCCCAAGGCTTCTTTGGTGCTGACTGACAGCATTGAAAAGTTACCAGACCAAATTATCTATCCCTACGCTGAACCATATGATCTGCAAAAACATGTGTTTAGCAGCTGTCACTTCTGACAGTCAACATTTAGGTATATACCTAAATGTTGACTGTCAGACGTTAGCTGTGAGCTGCCAGTCAGCACCAAAGAAGCCGTGGGGCTACTGTAAGCACTGGTAACCCTTGACTATTTGACATCTTCAATTTGAATACTAGCCGAGATCTCTTACGTACCGGTATGGAAAATAAGGATTAACTTTCCTCAAACATGATAGGGCGTTGCCTTTGTGTCATGAGTGTCGGGGGAAACGAAGACTAGACGCCAAGTTTGGTCTGATTTTCCGGGGATGGAAGATTGAGGTTCGATTCCCAGCCGTGTAAACTGAGGATGCTGTTTCCTAAATGGTTTCCCGCTCTCCCTCCACCTAATCAAAAGCACCCATTTAAAAAAATTTACTTTTCATTACGGCAGTTTAAATTAAATAGGCCTATGTGCTGTGGTGGATAAAATAAATGTTAACGGAACTCCGCACGGACTTTCTTACTCCATTGTTTGATAATGGAGATATTTACTCAAAACTCGTAATATATGTGAAACGAAATAATATACACTAGCAAACCTAAGCATAAATTGCACTATACTTACGTAAAACTTTTTTTTTGTCTCAGTTTTAAATTTTATAATTTTGTTTAAAAAAAATTAATGTCCTCATTTGTATGTTTGGACCGATAAAAAAATATCAATGTTTGGTCCACAAGGGTCAACACTTCATATTAAAATTTCAATTTCCGGCTAAAAATTTCGACATTTTATTAGGTGTTGCAAATCTTCATGCCATCGCATTGCTATTAAATTCCTCATTTATAAATTTTGACCAATAAAAAATGTAAAAATTGACTATTGAGTCCAAAATGGATATAGATCACTGTTGTACAAACATTTCTTCTAAGAGGTTTAAGGAAAATGAACAAACTTTTAGAGACTTACTTATATCTAATTACTCTATAACACTAGAGAATTATTGCGTTAAAACTTAAGTGGTATCTCTTTACAACTAAAGCTCACAAAATTGTATTAATATATTTTTCAATATCTCAGAAATTGTTGGCTTTATAAAAATATATTTAATATAAAAGTTGTTTTTTAATAGTACTAATAGTACTACAATTTTGCAATGATACGTTATTTAGTATCGTAAATAGTTGCGGAGATACGGAAGTTTCTTCTTCTGTAATGTACCTTAAAATCTATTTTAATGGTTAAATTAAAATAGCCAGTTTATTTATCATTTTGATCAACACCTAGATACGAATTTTATTCAAAATCGTTAAGAGTCGATTTGGAGAAAATTGATTTTTTTCTTTTTTCGTCCTTTCTTAGACTACTCTTAATTTTAAGTTTAAACCAACACACAGACAGACGTCATTGCAAAGAGCACTTTTTAGGGTTTGGGGGGTCTTGAGACATCGACATACATCAACATTTCAGGTTAGATTTTCTTTTGCGGTCGAAATACTTTTACCTTTTGTGGTCGAAAAGTTAAAAAATATATATATTTTCGCATAACTTGAAAGTTACTGGTTTTATAAAAATATGCTTCCTATAAAATATTTGTATTATGAATATACCTACATATTTGTAACGATAAGTCATTTCATATCTCAAACAGCTTAGGAGATATAAAAATATAATTTACGCATCAGACCGGAGCCCTTAAAATCATTTTGCCGAAATATTGAGAGAAGCCATTTTGTTTGTAATATTTATAAACGTTTAGAAATGAGATTTAATCAAAATCGTTTAAAGAGTCGATTTTGAGAAAATCGACTTTTTCTCTTTCTGCCCTTCAGTAAACTACCCTCAATTATAGGGTTGGCTATCCAATTCCAAAAACCCCTCGGGGCAACCTTATGTTAACCCTAGACACCAAGTTTTAGCCCTATCGGCAACGGATCGGAAACAGTTAATTATATTCTTACCTTACATCCTTCTAAAAAAAAAAAAATGTTATCTTTATATACTATCGTCGGTAACCTGGCGGTCTAGGGATAAGGTGTCAGACATCTGTACTGGCGTCCGGGGTTCAATCCTCGGTCCCGGCACAGATTTATCTGATTACCAAACCCTTCCTTCACCTCTGACAAGACATCTTGTGAATGTGGGGAATGCCAGGCCTCCACCGTGGTTCGGATTCCACGTTAAACTGTAGGTCCTCCATTTCATCTCACAATCACCCTACCATTACACATTAGCGTAAGTGCGTATAACCCGAACGGGTAGTAAGACGCGGTGCTAATAATAATAATAATATATACTATCAAAATTAATTTTTTAAAGATTTTTAAAAGTAGGTTTTATTATATCGTTCGTGAGTAGGTTGAACATAATTATCTCAGTGTATATGATAAGAAACCTCTTGTTTTATTAAATGCTATCTTTGAGATGATAGAAGATAACAAGTTTACGTAAACTCTAATTTAAGTTTTTGCAGATGTTTTCTGGCAAATATATTTGGACCCTCTTCAGAGATTACCTCAATATTTTTTATCTATTTTGATTATGGCCAAACCATATAATCTTTCCTGACCAATCGATGATCTCAAGTAGGTTTTAATTCTATTCAACAACTAAAAGATTGTGTTTGGTGTGAAGTAGTAACTGGTATTACACAAAGAGTTTTCGATAAGCTCTCATTGCTTAGAAACACAGACACAGATCTGTAAGATTCCATTGGCGTTATGATTTTCTTGGATTTCTGTATCAAGAATGTCCTCATTAATTTCAATTATCCATGAAATACTTCTATGGTGGACGTAGAAACCGTATTTTTGGTTTTTTTTTGCTGCATCCAGCGTGTCTTCATCCGTTAACAAAGAATGTTATTTTGTAGCTAGAAGGAATTTAAATAATAGCTGTATATTTTTTGAAAATTGACAGGGGGTGGTGCCTCCACTTTGAATATTTAATTGTTTATGTGGATAGTCCGGACGGATAATAAGATGTGACATAAAATAGCGGAGATACAATCATTTCACATCATTTGATCTCTATAAAACCATTCACTACTTTAGTGAGATCTATGCCATTAGGGTGTACTTAATGTTCTAGGGTTAAGTAAAGATCGCAGTGCATCTATGAATAATAATTCGAACATAACTCTAAATTAGATTGATTCTAGAAATGCAGCGTCATTTTTTTTTTACCATTTTTGTACAGAAAGTGAAGGATATGTTAATTGATAGTTTAGTCCACTTAATGTGTGTCGTCCAAAAAGTAAAAACATTTGTAAAAATACTCATGTTACTAAAATAATACGAAACTGTGTAAAAGCTTAAATTAAAATAGAATAAGCACTATTTTGACTTAGACAGGTATTATTTTGTAAAATAAATATTTTTAATGAACTTTGAGCAAATCATTATAGAACCTGGTTTTTATTAAGACATTATTACCAAACTATGTTGGTACTTAAGTTTTGTGGTGTTTCTTAGAAAAGTATTACGAAAAATAATTTTGGGAACAAAGCTTCGTGGTGTTGCTTTATTACAAAAAAATATATATATTTTGGCACCAATGTTTTATAAGACGTGATTCAAGTGTGCTCAGATTTTAAAAGTCATATTTTTAAATTTTTCTTGCACCGTGTCTTACTACCCGTTTAGGTTATACGCTTATATATTAATTTATGCTAATGGTTTAAGGGATTAGAAAGGTTTCATTCATAGGAAGTATACCAGTATTGGCTTGGAGCGAGAGTGGTAAACCACTTAGGAAAAACCACCCTCAATACACCCGATTGAGATTCGAACCTCGATCTCCGCGTCATCAGCAGTATAGTCTACTGCGAGAGTATTGTGTTAGACCATGCATCCATCGAAGTGGATTCTGATCATACTCGCTAGAAAACAAAGTAAATCTATTTGTATTAGTGGTAGTTGCAATACTATTACCATAAATGATAGTAAGAATGGATCATGGATTGCGTAGAAATGAAGTTAAACAATGAAGCCTCTTAGCTACTGGTACAGGTAAGATGGAAAATAGTTTCTTTTTACTGTAAAAACACACATAGTAGATAAACTATTCAATAACCCAAAGTAGGGGATTAACAGAATTGAAATAAGTTATTAATTATTATAAATATTCAGACAAACGCTTTTAAACATGGAACGGGCTGGATTAAAACTGGTTCTCCTAGACCTGTAGTTAACCACTCATACCACCCAACCACAGGAACAGGCATAGTACAACCAGGTTCTCCTAGACCTGTAGTTAACCACTCAACCACAGAAACAGGCATAGTACAACCAGGTTCTCCTAGACCTGTAGTTAACCACTCATACCACCCAACCACAGGAACAGGCATAGTACAACCAGGTTCTCCTAGACCTGTAGTTAACCACTCAACCACAGGAACAGGCATAGTACAACCAGGTTCTCCTAGACCTGTAGTTAACCACCCAACCACAGGAACAGGCATAGTACAACCAGGTTCTCCTAGACCTGTAACTAACCTTTCATATCACTCAACCTAAATTAGTATTATTATTAGCATCGCGTCTTACTACCCGTTCGGGTTATACGCACTTACGCTAATGTGTAATGGTAGGGTGATAAAATCTTTGCCGGGACCGCGGATTGAACCCCGGCCGCCAGCATAGAAGTCTGACACCTTACCCCTAGACCGCCAGGTCACCCCTCAACCTAAAGGATGGGCATTATTACTATGCAAATGCCAGTGCCAGCTATAAACGAAATAAAGGAATAGATTTTATTACTATCCAGATAAAGAATTTCCGTTTGAATAATGCAAATATGGAACTTCAGGGGATATTTCATCACGTCTGTTGGATTATACAATTACTAAGATATAAGATTTTCAACTTTAATCTTACTTTTATTTTCTATTCTAATTTTAATTTGATATCTTTATTTTAAATATGTATACACCTTTTTGATTTAATCATGAAACAAACAGTTTTAATATGATTAAAAACCCGCATTGTTAGTTTCATGGTCTCTCTAAACGCGTCACTCTCTTGTTAGATTGGATTGGTGATAAGTGATAACATAAGAGACCGATAGAATCCCGGTTGGTTTTACCGAGGGTGGTCTTTCCCAATGGGTCTTTTATTGTTCATACTGTATGTACACTTAACCTCACTTGAATCTATGTAAAAGTTTTTCACAACAGTAAAATAACTAAGTTTTTTTTGTATTTTAAAAATAAATTTTAAAGGTTTTAAATTACTCATTCTCATTTCATATATTTCTCTCAAAATGTATTACCATGATTATCTTATATTTTATGGTAATTCCCGTGGTAGATTGACTGCTTTATGTGACACAACAACTAATAATGTTAGACCAACCTTAAATTTACTTCATATTTTTTCTCAAGACAGAGGAACCAACATTGTAAAGCCCATTTATTTTTTTAGTTCAGATACGCATTGACGTCATAAAGTAGTAAGACTCATCACTGTAAAAGAAAAAAAGAAGGTTGGTTTTACTAGCAAGCAATTATTTCCCATATAATAATAGTGTATAATTTAATTTATTATAATTTCACTTATATTCATCAATGTTTATGTTTCTGTTATATTTAGGCGTGTTTGAGTGGCCAAACGAAGTGCAATAATGTGGCCAACACTGTCAGTGAGAGAGTATCAATCGCTGTAGGCTACATGGCTTAAAATGCAATGGCTCATGTCGTTTTCTGGAACTACTTCTCTATTCTGTCTAATCTCTACGCTTACACTCCTCTTCGTCCTTCACCTACAACCACCCTTTACCATACTTCTAAGAAAGAGGGGAAAGAAAACTATGATGAAACTTCTTTCCTCAATGTAAAGAGGAATTTTTTTTTTCTAGTTCTCAATAAAATGTACTGTATTTGTTAGAGGAAGGGTGACCTGGCGGTGTAGGGGTAAGGTGTCAGACTTCTGTGCTGGCGGCCGGGGTTCAATCCGCGGTCCCGGCAAAGATTTATCTGATTACCAAACCCTTCCTTCACCTCTGACAAGACATCTTGTGAATGTGGGGAATGCCAGGCCTCCACCGTGGTTCGGATTCCACGTTAAACTGTAGGTCCTCCATTTCATCTAACAATCACCCTACCATTACACATTAGCGTGAGTGCGTATAACCCGAACGGTTAGTAAGACGCGGTGCTAATAATAATAATAATAATAATAATAATAATAATAATAATAATAATAATAATAATAATATAGCACCAAAGGGTGCGGACATACATTCATTTACGAAAAATTGTTTGTTTTTATTGTTCCTTGTCTCCCATTAAAGTTTGTACAGAGAGTTTTGAAACATCCTGTATATTGTACAGCAGGGATATGCAACTTTTTGGGGCTCCAATCGAAATTCCCGCGATCATCCTTCATTTTATCACTCCACTTTGAATTATTTATTACTATACCACTTTTATATATTCTTTAAATGCAATCCTTCATCAAATACTTGTCCTACCCACTTCTATAAAAAAAAATATAGAATACATATTAAACTATTTCATTTTCTTATAACATTACCGATTATGACCGATCAAGGTAGTTTTGGTCTAACTCAAATATTCTTTGAAAGTAATTGATATTTATAACTATGTATTTTTCTTACGCGATCGACCGGTTGGTCGTGATCCACCATTTTATGTAAAAAAAAATCCATATTTTGAAATATACATTAAATTATTATTAATTTATGAAGTTAAGTTTTTTAATCACAATACAAATAAAAAATTTGGATTTATCCAACTCACTCCAAACAGTGTCACAACATATTCATTGGCTAAACATAATTTTAACCTTTATTTTCTCATTAGTTTTGGTTTGTTGCCAGTTAATAGTATTAAACCTCACCCCTTTATCTATTATCACACTATCCAGTACTTTAATTACTTTATTCGACTCATGTGCATAAATAATTACCCATTATATCAATATAATTAAAAAAAAGTGTTTGATAAGCCTGGCTGTATATGTGCATGTGAGGACAAGCCAGGTCAATCAGATATGAGATATATGTTTTTTGGCCATATCTGTAATTTAATGCTTAGTCAAGAAGATGTAGGTAGACTACGTATAGTCAAAATGGGTAGTAAGAAACCGTGCTAATAATAATAATAATTTAAGTAGATTATTGTAAACTATCTTTAATTACATAAAATTATCATATTTTCAAAATGTTTAAGTAACTAGGACATAAAACTTTGATGAAAAAGTAATTGATTAAACTAAATATGACTAACTTCAGTGACCTCATAGTTCAAGGCGTGACTCTTGCAATAGACTGAATTTTTGATGACTTTCCCTGCCCAGTAGTGTAATGCATACTAATGTTTCATCTTCATATTTTCAAAGATGCACTAATTGTAATACAAATTCTAAAAATTGGTTATCATTAAACTATCAGTGATCTTGAGCTTTTTGAATAATTTTTAACCTTTTATTTTTGGATGGGGAACTTGTACTCTCGTGATTAACCAAATTTTGTTCTAAAATAAAAATAGTTGGCAATCAGCTTGAACATTTTCATTCCTATATAATAAATACTACTGTATTTATTACCTTTTTATTATTTATTAATAAAACATTGATAAATTATAATAAATAAGTCAAAATGGTAATTAGCCATATAAGAATGATGTTTCGATAGGTCTCCAAACATTTTTACTAAAGAAAAAAGGTTTGAATCAAGAAATTAAAAATTATTTACCAACAAAGAAATAATAGATTAAAAACGATCATTTGTCCGCGGCTTCTCTTGCGTAAAACGATACATCAATATATTCGACAACTTCAAATGGAATAAAAGAATTAGACTTAGTCGAGGGCAGTGTTTTATGTGCATACGAAGATTCAATACGAAACATGGACTCGCTCATATTTCTTCTTACTCCACACCACGGCTCATACAACGTGATATCTAATGTAGGCGCAATACCAGCCGCATTGAATGTTCACTGCTTACGCCCAGTTTTTATTCGACACCATTTCGCTCACTGATGAGCTAGTAGGATGGCATATAACTTAATATATATTCTGATAAATAAGGAGTACAACAGATCCGATCTCGATCCGACGAATACTTATTGAGTTTACTGAAAATAAATAGTCAAACTGAAAAACATTAAAATAAAATGGGGTGTGGCTGTGTCATGGACACGGCCGTGTGTTGTACGTGAATACGTTTATGTACCGGTTTTTTTTAATTTTTTATTATAACACCTTATTATATTCACTGTCACTACTTTAAACTAATGTTTTATATACAATCGATAGATTTTGACGACAGCTGACGATTAAAACTCAAACGAACATCGTAGCTTCTCCGAGTCAAAAGTTATACTAATTGCAAATCTCGATACGCAGCAAAAAACCTCAAAATGGCGGCGCTTCCCCCTCCACCGCGCGCGATGCGTCACTGTTCTCGCGTATTGTAATGCATTCTTTGATCCTTTAGCTATCCAGTGGTATAATTTAATTTTGCATGTAGAGGATAGATTCGAAACTACAACGCCAAACTGTATCCCCCGATTTTGTTATCATTAGGTTTTTTGGATTGCACCCGTATGGTAGCAAATTTAAAGACGTATTCACGTCAAAAAATAATGTTTTGGTATTATTATCGTTTATTCTACCCAGCTCCACCAACATTTGAGTGTGTATGCAAACTCATCTTACGTACCCCTTCTTTGAACAGGGTTTTTCATTTTTAATATCTAAATTAATCACGAGGAAAAGTAACCAAATCTTAAATTATGTTTAAATATGAATCCTTTACTGATGTAAATTTTGCCACTGAGTGTGAAAAGTAGGCTGACTAAACCACAATGTCAAAATAGATGCATAAATTTTAATATTTGTTAAAACGCTGAGATTTCTTTTGAAGGTTATTTTAAAACTTCTCTCTACGCAATATTTAAACTCTTTTCTTTCAGTGCTAATAATAAAATAAAGAAAAGTGACACAGAATAAATATTTGGTTGTTAAATATAACAAATTAAAGTTACGCACGTATACGGTTGTGTAACAGTTTATAGTTTAGAAAAGGAATTACCGGTATTCATTTTCAACTTAATTGGCATAAGTCGATCCGGTATTTGCATTAAAACATATTAAAGTCTTATAGTTTTCTAGAAAACTTTATCTTAAGACCTATCGGAATACCAAATTTTAAATTTTTAGGATGTTTAGAAGTATTTCGATAGTTCATCTGGCTAGACAGATCTCAAAATATATCGAATTAGGATGTTCAACATCCAGCTGCACTCTTTATTTAATTGATTCCTTTAAAATATCAAAATAATCATGACAGTCCCAGACCAAATATTTTAACCAATACATTTTAAAAACAATCTCTGAAATGAAACATTAATCATCCCATAAACTGAATGGAAAAAAGCATTTAAAAGAAACGCAGCGTTTGCCTAATAGCGATCAAAATATACATGAAAATATATTATACTCTATAATTATGTAAATGTGAATGTGCTGAATTTGTTAGTTTGTAAAATTACCTGTAAATATATAGAATCATTTTAATCAATGGTAAAGGTGACTAATAATAGGATTCATCTACATTTGTCAGTCATTTTATAAATTTCCCAATGCAGTATGGGGAAAGGGAAAGTATGACATATGAACGGTATTATTTACGTTTACTCGAGATTTTATAACATACCTAATGCATGTTTATGAAAGTAGAAAACATAGATCTAACCTAACCTAATACTTGCCTACGTTTTGCAATTTTTGAACGATTCCAGAAATCAACCATGACTGTACGGAATTTCAACCACCGAAGAAATTAATCATTCAATACAGACAATTTGCAAACAAATAGGCCTACAAATGTGTAATTTTTCTGACGACCTCACAGTTCTCTAAAAAGCTAGAACTTGTATCTCACGACTTCAGCTTCTCTCTCCATTTTAGATGAGTACGAGTTAATCCGAATCGGAGGACGGTTACGACATTTTAACGCTCCCCATGTCTCCAAACATCATATGGTTCTACCCAAATATCATCAGGTGGTAGATTTAATTATTGACTATTACCATCTTGACACTCTATACACAATTTCTCAACTTGTGTAACACCCTCTCTGTATCCTCTTACTACCCGGCCAGTGAAAATAATGAAAGGGAGAGAGTGAATCTAAGGAACAAGTTACAGGGAAATTCTTGGAAATATTTAAAATCAACAATATGAGGTGTTTATTCACATTAATAACAAGAGCGCAGATAGCAGTACATGCTCTCATTATATCTTAATGAGTTATGTTGGAAATTAAACTCGGCGACAACAACAATATGTCGCAGGTATATTTACAGAAAAGAAACTTGAAATCCAATCATCGTCCTGACGGTTCAGTCTATGAGACAACAACAATACATATGAAATTAAATACGGTATAAGATTATAAGGGCCTAATGAGCACCTTGAAATGGTTACAAAAGGTTCGTTATTCACAGAAAACGAAGGTATAAATTAATTTACTTTAACTTTGAACACAATATGTAATGGACATTACATAACGTGAGAGTTTGGCTACAGACATTAGTCAAACTCTTGTGGGACTATCTGATCCCGACTCAGAATACGGAACCTAAACAATAATTCCATCGATAAACAATACTTCAAATGTCCTAATAGGACACACATTAGAACAAGATATTTAAATGAGAAATAGTTAATGAACGTCATCGCCAACACGAAACCAAAAATAACAGTTACATTACCTTACGATAATTCAAAGATCAAACTAAATAATAGATGTTACCTTGATGATTAGAAAACATTAATACAATTATCCACAACTTCAAACATATTAATTTTAACTCTTACAAACTTTGAATCAATTAATAAGAGTGGATATCTACGAGAATGAATGTTACAAAAAGACTCTAGCGCCCAGGTGGTGACATACCAAATGTAGAGTATTAAATAAAATATAACGATATAAATAAGATAGTTAATTTTAGAAACAGAAGATTAAAGTTTTATATACAAAAATTTTAGAGTTGAAAATAAATTAGAGTCCATAACACAAATCGCCATTGTTACGATTTCGATACATTATACAAGTTTATCCTGCCATTGTCCAGGTCAATGACAAAGGTCCGTCGTCCATCGTAGATGATAAGATAGTCCATTTTGGCATACTTGCGTAGCCATTATATAGGAGTTTCGTTGCATGAAAGGGGAGGTGGGAGACAGAAACACACGCTAGGTGAACGTCAACGATGTCTTATAACAGTCACGTACACCCATGTTTACACCGCTCCATCGAAATATCAGCTAGTTTCTCCAATCTTCCGATGTTTTATTGGTGGTTCTTCTTCCAACCGTCAGAGGTCAGGTACGTAGTGATCCCTAGTTGTCCTCGAAGTTACACAGCTCATTACTCGCCGGTTGAAAACGGAGTGCCGGGACTTCTTGTTGACACCTCGTATCTCGCTTGACCCACTCGTCATTTTAGTACGCCAGGTGTAGGCCAGCCTTGCAGGTTACTAGTGTAAACAGATTCATTTGGTAAGTACACTAACAAACTATTAACATATAATTGGATTTGGTAGTGAAATTTATTGTCCAGCATTGTTTTATCATGTCTTATTAACCTACATGAACTACAACAGAGAAGATATACTACTGTACGGATCCTAATTGAGTTGTATTTATTGGAGCGGGTAGTATGATTTACCGCAATACGTGCGTATACGTCATCATGGGGCGGGGTCCTATTGTAACATTTTACAGCGTAATGTTACAAATCTCCCCCCTTCACCAGGAGAATAAGAGGAGGATGGAGCGTCCGTTCTCCGGAAGTTGGTCCATCACCAGGATTGAAGTTTCTTTCTTCTACCTCAACATCACCTTGGCAGGAGATGATACATAGTTTTCTTCTTACTTGTTCTAGATATCACCATCTAGCGAAGTAGTCGACGTCACCGCGTTGTTTTACCAGAAACCAGGAGACAAAGGAAAGGGAGGTGCAACGAAACCCAATGTCCAGCCAGTCAGTAGCCAATGTGTCCGTGACACTAAGTCACACACTAAATGTCATATGGCTACAAAAAATATATGATTACATGAAGGAGCTCTTCTTTCTTCTATGTCAATCCCATTGTTCAAACTCATTGTTACACAATACCAAAATAAAGATACAAAGAGTATCTAGTTAACGATAGTTTAACACTCATGAAATCCCATAATCTTTTCCTGAAATCCTACATATATACTTCAACACGTCTGGAGAGTTCTTACCCAAAGGTTTGAATATCCTAAATATTCTGTCCACAGAATGTTCCTGTTCAAGACTATTCCCCCAGCTCAATCTAGAATACAGCATCGGAAGAAATAGCTTATAGCGAAAGTCATAATTATTGCATAGTTTAGTCACAAAAAAGGGATAGATTTCGAAACCCAATTTCCATGAAGTGGAAAGTCAATGAAACTTATATTACATTACTTATATTACTTGTACAGTACATGTGACCATTTACAAGAATTGTTGGATTTTGTCTTCTCGCAGCATAATCAATACAAGATTTCACAACTTTATTCGATGCTTCAAATGTATACCAAGGCCACAGACAAATAATATACCCAAACACTCAACCTCCAGGTTAAAATGGTTGCGCTTCTTTTGGCAGCTTGAGTCCTTCCACACTAGGATCACTGTGGTTAGTCCTATCATCACCCAGCAGTGGCACTAGCGAAGCCCAGTGTTGAAGGACTAAAGCTAGCAAAAGGAGCGCAGTGAAACCTCCGTAGGGTTGAGAGTCTGTTTCTTACTTGTCTGTGGCCAAGGCTCACTCCAACCTTGATGGGAGATCTACCAGAAACACGTGTCACCCCTTATCGACATTTCTCAAAAACTGGAATGGGCTATGGAGGTCCTTTCACGGTGAAGGTACACTCGCTCAGACGCCTCCATCATGATAAGGTATAGTTGTGTTTGTGGGTCTTCTTTGCTACCAAGGCTGTTTACACTGAGGTTGTCACTGACTTATCATCCAATGCCTTTAATGCCACCCTCGCTCAATTTGTGTCACGAAGAGGATTGTGAACAGATCTGACTCTGGCAAAACTTTATTGAAGCCTCTTCTCAACTGACTAAGGTAGTTCGTGGTTTTCTCAAGCAAACAAAAATTCGGCAAAATGTTAACCACTTTGTTTTCAAACACTCCACCCACTTTCATTTCCAACCCCCTGCAGTTCCTCACCAAGGCAGACTATGTAAATGGGCACTCAAGGGTACAAAACATAATTTAACCCGAGTGATTGGAGAACATATCTCGACTCTTGAAGAATGTACACCCTAATGACTAAAGTGGAACCTATGCTCAACTATCAGTGTCTCATCACTCTCCGAGTGGTTCCCTCTGAAATTGACTACCAACATGCCAAACAACTGTCTCATACGATGGCAATTTGTTCAATCTTTTTTCCAGCGGATCTGGACCCATTGGCAGAATGAACACCTCCATACTCTACAGCAACGCCAAATATTGGTGACCTAGTACTAGTCCAAGGTCAAAAGACCTCTCCTTCATCATGGTGCCTCGGAAGGATAACCACGACATTTACGGATTCTGACGGAGTTTTACGCGTTGTAAATCTTCAAACTTCTTTTGGTTCTCTCTCAAGACCTGCAGTTAAGGTCTTCCCATTAACCTTCGACTAATGTTTTGGCTTGTTTTGTTTTTTTTCTTATCGTTTCTCTTTATCATGTTGACTTTATCTTTTTAATTTCGACTTTTAATTGAACTGACTATCAGTTCATGGAAGCCTGTGTGTTGAATATTGATCAGGAGATACTTATGAAGATGGAAAATATGGTTTTGAATTGCGTGCGCTCTTCTACCATCTTTATATGTATCTCCTGATCAAGACAGCATTAAAAGGTAGGCTTCGCAACAGACTACTCTTCTATCCTCTTGTTCGAACCCCATCTCTGTTTTAGTTTCACTAAAACTGGTCCTCCAAAAATCTCTTATTTCAACAAATTAAACACATCATTGGTTAATAATATCGCACAACTTTAGTGTTTTTTCAGTATCAATGTACTTTGATTTGATCCTCCACTGACTTTAGCCTTACGTCTGTTGAGCTTCGCACTCCGACAAAAGCCACATACAATTGGTCATGGCAAAAAACTGACTTAGGGAGATAAATGTCTACTCTATTCAAGGTTTGACCTTGTGACTCAATAATAGTCATTGAGAACACTTGTTTAACTGGGAACTGCCTCCATCTCAAAATAAAAGGAGCCAAATTGATTTTGGGTATGAAACACACATTCCCTTGAAACGAACCCGTTAAATTAATGCACGGATTAGATTTACATTCCATTTTGTCACTGCCTAGTGGGCTCCATTGCATAGGCCTTGTTTAGTATTTAAGTTCTTGAGGAGCATAATTAGTTCCGTTTTTAAGTTTAATTTATGTAGCGGCATTCCTAAGGGTGTCAAACTGTTTAAAACCACAACTGGATAGTTGTATTTTTTCTACTTATCCTTACAATCAACCGAGTTCACCCTGATGTAGCATTGAGCCTCTCCTTCTAAAAACACTTAATACTTCCTTATTAAATTTATCAAGTTCGCCATTGTGTGGACACAGGATAGTTGTGTTATAAAATTTAGAAATATCAATTGGGTTCACTCAGCTTATTTCTAAAATTATTGTGAATTATCGAACTAAACTAAAATTAGGAGGTCGTTTATATTTCCTGTAATTAATATTTGAATTTCAATTTGGAATAACTTGAGTCTGTGGCCACATGGCTTAAGGCATCATCACTCTCACAATAGACTGGACTGCCAATGACAGGAAGATTGTAGTTCGAATCCCGGTTGGGTAATTTGAGGGTGGTTTTTCTTAAATGGTTTTTCTCTCTCACTACACATAAAATTAGGTACACTCCCTCTAAAATTCAACCTTGCCCGTGCTTAACACATTAGCGAATTAGTCCGGTTAGTAAAACGGGGTGCTTTGGGGAAAAAAAAGGAAAATATCCTGTTAAGTTTTGGAGTTCAAGCGTTTACATGTCATATACATACACACACCAACCATCTTAAGCATAAGTTTTATTTAAAAGGTTATGTTTAGTTGTAACTCTGTAGTGTTAACTATCATTTAATTATAGTAGTAACCCGCCTCGGTGGCGTAGTTGGCTAACGCGCTTGTCGTGTTGAAGCTCGACTGCTGAGGACGGGGAGATCAAGGTTCGAATCTCGGTCGGGTGAACTGGGGGGGGGTTTCCTAAACGGTTCTCCACTCTCCCTCCACGCAAATGCAGGTTCACTTCCTCTAATTCTACCTTCCCAAGTCCTAATCTATTAGAGTAATTAGTAATTAAAGCGTATAACCCGAACGAGTAGTAAGACGCGGTGCTAAATATTATTATTAATTATAGTAGTAGTCGGTTTGAAAGAATACATATCCAGACTATGTAAATGAAAAATGTAAGCTCAAATTAAATAAATGTGTTTAATGTTATGTGTAAGATTTTCAATGACAAAAGAAACACTTTTTGCTAACTAATATGAATACAAATCAACCATACCATAAACACAGGTCACTATATTTTAATCTGCAATTTATATTTGGATTTGAAATTTGAATTTATATTCTAGGTTCTCCTTTCTTTTGAAATGAAAATAACATGACTACGAATTAAAATGATTAAAATAAATACATTTTAAAAAAATCTAATTTTAACTTAAAAAATTTGCGCTCCTCTTCAATTCTCCTCTCTTTCTCCGCTACAATTTCATTAAATTTTATCTTTCTATCTCATTGAGAAGTACTAAAAATTCTCTGGACAGATACATACTTATATACAGACACTATTTGACTATTATTAATAAGATATAACATAAATGACAGTAAATAGTATGTAGCGTACAGCACACAATTCATAGGAATAATACAAAGATTTTTAATGAAATGTAGTGTTAAAAGTTTTACTTAAGTGTAATGTATTTTATTCGTCGACAACGGCCTAACCTCTTTGAACCACTAGATAAGATATCTAAAAAAAAATAATTCAAACAACGTTTATCTTTTAAATTTTGAAAATAACCTAATTTAAGTAGGGCCTGTACTAATAAATCCAATTTGATTTTTACTAGGTTCTAATTTTATTATTGTCATAAATATTTTTGTAGAACTCCTTCTAAATAGTGGAATGATTTTTTTTACATATATAAGGAAATAAACTGATTTTTCTAAAAATCTCTTCTAAATTCTAATTCTAAAAATCACTTTCTTTCCTTGTAAGCCTTTATGTAGACATTATATCTTATTATTACTATTAATATGGATATTATTAAAAGGAATAAAAAAATGTAATATTTCCCCATTATTTTCAATCATATATGCAATCGTAATCATTGACGCTAAAACATAGAACATTCGTTAGTAACAAACAAGTATGGCTACAGCTAATCTACACTTATTATTATTATTATTATTATTATTATTATTATTAGCACCGCGTCTTACTACCCGTTCGGGTTATACGCACTTACGCTAATGTGTAATGGTAGGGTGATTGTGAGAATAAAATGGAGGACCTACAGTTTAACGTGGAATCCGAACCACGGTGGAGGCCTGGCATTCCCCACATTCACAAGACTTCTTGTCAGAGGTGAAGGAAGGGTTTGGTAATCAGATAAATCCATGCCGGGACCGAGGATTGAACCCCGGACCCCTATCACAGAAGTCCGACACCTTACCCCTAGACCGCCATGTCACCTATAACTATAATATCCATTATTGAAACATTATCTTACCAAATCAAATAGCGTGCGTACTTACGAAGTCTTACTACCAGCTAAAGCCATCTGCATATTTACACCAAAGGGATAGGAAGAAGAAAAGTTTAATTTAGAGGAAATTTACCCACATTTGCTCGGAGGTAGAGTGGTAAACCATATAACCTCAATACACACGGGCAGGATTCGAACCCCATTACCAAAAAAGCCAGATTAGGAAAGGTTGACGCCCTAGCTCTTGAGCCCACTGATTCAGGTACCTGAATATTACCTCAAACTCTTAACTAGGATAAGTTAACCTCATTGACTATTGGGGGTAGGTTCATGCAGTCAAGTTTGAATGACCTCTAACAAATAAAAAGTCAAAAGTTCAGCAGCTGCCGTTAGAGCTGAGATCTTTAGATGAGACCTATTGACCTATTGTGCAGTGAATCAACGAGCAGACATTCGGGCACACTTAAATGAACCAGTAAATCCCACGATCCTATTACCACTTAAAGAAGTTCTTTGACATCCGATAAGATTCTTTCAAATTAATCTTTTCAATCGGTTTAACCCAGCATTATTAACCTCATATCTGTTTTTTATTGATCTATTAACATTTAACACTATATATTGTTTTAACGATATAATTAATTTAGTTCAATATCAAGCTCTGATTCTCGTCAATGAAAAACTCCGGTGTTTAAACAGAATAAAACTTTAAAAAAAACACGTTTGGTAAAAAAAATATTAAAAAAAACTGATTTTAATTTTAATATTTCTTCATTAATTTCGTAGAAAGAGATAAAACTTTCCATTAATCACTCTAATTTGTCTACTTTTCGTAGTTTAATTAGAGCTATGATTAGGGTGACCATACATATGGTTTTTTGCAGGACAGTACTGTTTTTTGGGGTGATGGCCTGTTGTCCTTCAGAACAGGCAGTTGCACACCCATAGTTAGGCTACTGGTTTTTAACTAAATACTTCCAAAAGTACTTTTTTTTGTGGTTCTAGAAAATAATCTTTTGAAATTACCAGCGTTATCACAAATAAACCCCATCATTATTGAGTTTTATTTTTTGGGAAATATTATTTGCAAGTTCTTTTTATTTAAAAACATGTACACGAACAATTATAATTAAAGTTTCTATCTATGCATTGAAAATAAATTCCCATGAAAAGGGAAGAAAGTAATTAAGATTTACGTTTTTGTTACATAGGTCTACGTCTCTCAAAGATATTTCTTGATAATATCTATTATTTATTCTTCACTTTTATACTGAAGTATTTTATTGAAGTGATTAGTAACTACCTTTATTGCCTTTAGATGTTTATCGCGTACTAATAACTGTGTACTTAGGTCCTAGTTCCTGACTAATCTACAATAAGTGACAGTTGTGAAGGCTAGCATACAACCTTCTCTCTCTATAGTATGATTTTATAGTAATAACAGTAGAGGAAAACAATGTTAATATATTCATACATCAAGTCATGTTATCTGCAGATGTTACTTTTGATAGATATTATCAATACCTATAAAATACAGAAATAACAAAGTAAAATGCTATCAATGTTGACCTCAAATAAATATGTTTTGGTTTTCTCTATCGTTCTTCCAACCAAAATCAGGGTATAGGTTTAGTTTCTCCTTCTAATGCTACCCTCGAGCTTTTTCACTGCTAATAAGGGGGATGAGGGTGTTAGCTCAGGTATCCAGTGACACACTGACTAATATTAGCTTGTCTGGGTTAAATTAATAGTTGTAGTTCGGGAATATCCTATTTATGGAAATAAAAACTAATTGAAGGCATTTTATACTATTTCTTACATACGCTTTTTCAACTTATTATAACGTGCAATTTATTAACCACTAATTATATCAGCGCAGGAATGACAAACTATAGTAGCCCCATGACTTCTTTGGTGCTGACTGACAGCTCACAGCTCACTTATGACAGTCAACATTTAGGTATATACCTAAATTTTGACTGTAAGAAGTGACAGCTGCTAAACACATGTTTTTGCAGATCATATGGTTCGGCGTAGGGATACATAATTTGGTCTGGTAACGTTTCAAAGCTGTCAGTCAGCACCAAAGAAGCCGTGGGGCTACTGTAGCTTACTCTATAACAGTCACAAGATCCCCAGCTGTCAAATCGTCACTGCGAGAGGAAAATCCCAATTTTATCATTGATAATTTTATCGAACGTGCAGGGAATCGAACCAAATACGCTACATTAACATAAGACAATTATTATCAAATTATTTAAAGGGAGTTTTCTACTTTAGTACTCATAATATATTGTTTAATGAAGACATAGAAAACTAAAATACATTTTACTGTTTTAACTAACCGTGACGTCGAAGTTCCAATTTCATTCGAATTAATTGGAAGAGGTTTTAATCCTACCTATGGATTAAATCGTTAAACCGCCCTTATTTTAAATTATGATCAAATAAAATCTATCAACAAAATGTGTATTCCTATGGTTAATTTTGTGTTGGTTCCTCTAGGGGCCAACTTAAAATATGTATACGCCATGAGCCCTCACTTTTTTAAAGCACCCCCTTTTTTTAGAACATGTGTTTTTAAAACTTTTGCATGGACTGCAAAATTTTAAAATGGTTAAATTAGCTATTTAGAGGTGGGTAATTGAAGTTATAAAAAACTAGTTAATAAAATAAAGTGACCTCGTGATCTTATAAAAATGTACACGGTAAGTTTAAATATTTGTTCTTACAAGTTACAGGATTTTTAAGGGTGTCGAAGAGAATAAAAAAATGACTTATTAAAAATTAATAACAAGTGATCAATTATGAATGATAGATTGGTGTAAAATAACCCCCATTCACCCCCTCCCAGATCGAATGACCCCGGTGGAAGATAATATTGTTGGCATTCTGAGGGTTTATTTTCAAAGCAAGAGTGTACTATCGTCGTCATAAATGAGTATCAAATTATCTATGGGAAGTTACTCTAGTAAATATATTTTTAATATGGACTACAACGTATTTTATTATCTGGATATAATATCATAAAAAACTAAAATGTGGGCCAAGGTGACATTTTTCGGTGACAACAAGGTTGAGGTTCAAATCTCATTCAGATTCGTTGGGAGATGGGGGATGGGG
>CABFOV010004150.1:45314-55907 GCA_902141375.1 Timema poppense
GGGGGGGGGGGGGGGGGGCGGTCTTTTGGCTGACCACTGATCGTGTGTGTATATTAGGGGTCACAGTTAAGAGTCTGGAATCCTTTATTTTTAGAATACTCTATTGGATTCGAAGAAAATGAGCCAAGACTTTTCTAAAAGTGTCCCTTTTATTTAAATTACGTTCCCCACTGTCCCCTCTAATCCCCCTGATAATGAGGCTGGTAGCATGCCTGCTAAACAAGGATGGAGGTACAGAGAACAGAGACGGCCGACCAACAAATTAAAAGCGTGCAAGCACCGCACTCGGACACTAATATCGTTACAGCATTGTTATTATTATTATTATTATTATTATTATTAGCACCGCGTCTTACTACCCGTTCGGGTTATACGCACTTACGCCAATGGGCAATGGTAGGGTGATTGTGAGATGAAATGGAGGACCTACAGTTTAACGTGGAATCCGAACCACGCCGGAGGCCTGGTATTCCCCACATTCACAAGATGTCTTGTCAGGGGTGAAGGAAGGGTTTACAGCATTATTGACTTCAAAAAAATAGTACCACGTTGGGCAAAGTTTTATTTAGGCTTGATTTTTTTTTTCCGTGTCAGCATGCAACTCAAATCTTTTTTTGCGTGTCACCCAGTGGCACGCGTGCCATAGATTTGCTATCCCTGCCCTATTGTGTGCCTTCCTCTATTCGACAGCTTAGCTTAGTTGATAGCGCTTGTATTTTGTCTTCTATTTAAGGGGGTAGTATTTTGGCCAGGTGGCGTCGTTTCGCTCGTCGGACGGATAAGGTAGGCTCGCTGGATCAGAGACTTTGCTTTTTGGCCGATGATGTGGCTTTGCTAGTCAACCATATGAGGTAGGTTTGCTTGTTGGCCAGTTGAGGCTGTCATTGTGAGGAGAGTTAGGAAAGAATGGCCGTTTGTGTGGACCATTGCTGGAAGCCGCGTGTCGCTGGGTACCGTCATCAACTGTTGAATGAGGTCAGACCGGCAGCTTCCGGTCACTCACTCTGCTAGAGTTCTATGCGTGTGTATCATTGTGTAGTGTGTACACTCCGGACGATAACACACACACACACACACACACGGGGGTGGCAGGAAAGGTAGTCCAAAATTCAATTTATATATTTTTAAAGTAAAAATTTGAAAATTGAAATTTAGTATCTTTAATACTATACCTATTTGATAGTTAGAAGCATACTCTATAAACATATGCTTAAAGTTTCCTTAAAATCAACACAATTCAACAATTTTTTATTGATACTAATTCATAAATAAGTATTAAATATCAGTATTCATACGATTTATAAATGTGTATACTTAAGACTACAAAACATATTCAGACTTAAATATGAAACGTTTTACTGAATAACTTAATTTCCATATGACATTAAAATATTCACTGAAATTCCAAGTTGGCTTGCGAGATCAAAACTTTGTAGGGAAGTGTAGTTTAGTTGACTAGAACGGGGGATCCCGCCTCCACAGTTCGCGCAACTCACAGCTGTTACTCCAGCTGTATTATCCCAGAAACACAAGTAATCTGTAGTAATTTTTAGATTTGTTTTTATTTGTGATCACTGTGAAATGCAAAGAAACCATATAGATAGTTATTAAAATAATAAACAATGGTTCCTTCCATCACAGCCTGGAGAACGTCAAGCTTCGAACCCAAGAATGAGCATAATGTATTACATAGGCAGATAGGCTTTATGTTAGTTTTATATGTTAGGGGTTTTCCAGAATCTGTAACACAGAATATACAATCTAATAAACAATAAATGGCTGTAAGCGATCGCCCAAGTTATCGACACATTGCATATCAAGAATGATGAAATAAATACTTAACATTTGAAAACACTTTTTAGAGCCATTGTATAAATATTCTTTTTCGTGAAAAAAAAGTAATTTAGGCAGCTTATAGTGTTTTAATTTTTTATCTATTTGAACTAGTTTTGTTATTATTAATACAGAATATAAAATTATTACAGAAAAAGGCATTATTTTATAGAACTTAAATGGGCAAATTTATTACTCTGAATACATTAATATGCATATGGAAAAAAATATTTTCACGATCTTCAATTAAGTGAAAACTGCAATTATTAACTTCAATTAAATTATATATGTTTTTATATGTATTTATATTTTAATTAGAGGTAAGAATATTTATACTGTCAGACAAAGCTTAGATCTTGATTCATATGAGACTATCTGCATAATGAATTTTATTGATTAATTACATTCTAATTAACATTAAAATTTTGTGATTATTGTTATTTGTTTTGTGATTTTCATTTTAAATCATCTTGACAATATTACTCAAATTCGTATATAGGTATAGGCTATAACTTATAGGTGTATAAATGGTGATTATGAAGGCAAGAGCATATATATCTTTGTGTGTGTATTTGCACTTTACCTAAAGTAGCAAACCCAAAAAGTCAAGTGGTTACTATTAAATTGATTATATTGTTTAAATATTTGATAATTTTAGGAATAGGGCAAGTTCTCACGGTTAAATAGAATTATTGAATTCTAAGACATAAACAACATCCAGAAGAAGGCCGAGAATTGTTCAAATAATAAATATTACGCCCCTGCCAGAATTAGAACCCGAAACACTTTGCACAGTAGACAATCCCGCTATCGACTGAACTAACGTGTCGCCCTATGGCACTATCATTATTATTAATATTATTGCCTGTATTTTGAATACATTTAATCAAAATAACAGGAGCATTCTTATACAAATAAGACGTAACTTATAAACTTATATATAATCGCTCTTCAATGTTTTTAGGTACTTTGAATTATTTAGTGTTTAGGTTTTGAGGTTTGAAATATTATAGGGTGCAAGGTATAGGAAACAAATTTTTATATTAAATACACCTTATTTTCGTGGAAAGTGAATGGGTAAACCATAGAAAGAGGATACATGTGGAAAGCCACCTAAAAATATGTAGAAATTATATATATATATTGGTGACCTGGCGGTCTAGGGGTAAGGTGTCAGACTTCTGTGCTGGCAGCCGGGGTTCAATCCCTGGTCCCGGCACAGATTTATCTGATTACCAAACCCTTCCTTCACCTCTGACAATACATCTTGTGAATGTGGGGAATGCCAGGCCTCCACCGTGGTTCGGATTCCACGTTAAACTGTAGGTCCTCCATTTAATCTCACAATCACCCTACCATTACACATTAGCGTAAGTGCGTATAACCCGAACGGGTAGTAAGACGCGGTGCTAATAATAATAATAATAATACATATATATTTTTATTTGTCTAGGTAAATTATTAATAAACCTAGTTTTTTTTTTGTAAACTCAAGATTATTGCTGCAAGTTCCTAGTAATTTTTACTTTCTCGCTATCTTGCAGGTACAGAAAGTATTGTGATCTCTAAAACAATTGAACTCGAGATTTTGATTAATCTCGACGTTTCATGACCCCCTGAATCCGAAAAAGTAGTTTTTGAATTTCCTTCTGTCTCTCTGTCTGTCTGTACCTCCAACTAGAGCCTGAACTATTTTACTGATCGGGCTGAAAGTTGGTATCTAGAGTTTTCATAGGGTTGCTCTGAGGGTTTTTTGGAATTGGATAGCCAACCCTAAAACTAAGGATAGTTTACTGAGTGGCAAATAGATTTTTAAAAAAATCGATTTTAATTAAATTTCATTTCAAAGCATTAATAAATATTCCAAATAAAACTGCTACTCTCAATATTTTGGCGAAATGAATTTAAGGGTTCCATTCTGATGCGTAAATTCTCATTTCTTATCATACCTGCGAAACTATTTGAGATATTAGATTACTTATCATTGCAAATATGTAGGACTATTTATAAAACACATATCTTATTTGAAACATATTTTTATAAAACCAATAACTTTCAAGCTATACGCATGTATATATACTAACTCTTTGAAGACTAAAGAAGTATTGCGACAGTAAAAATAAATGGTACGGAACTCCGCACGGACTTTCTCGCTCTATTGTTTAGAAATTGAGATATTTACTCAAAACTCGTAATATATGTGAAACGAAATAATAAACACGAGCAAAACCAAGCATATATTGCACTATATATGTGTAAAACATTTTTTGAGTCACAGTTTTAAATTTTATAAATTTATTTTTAAAGAACTAATGTCCTCCTTTGTGTATTAGGACCAATGAAAAAGATCAATATTGGGTCCACAAGGGTCGACACTTCATATTAAAATCTCGACTTCCAGTTAACATTTCCGACAATTTATTAAGTGTTGCACATCTTCATGTCATAGCTTTTATATTAAATTCCTCATTTATAAATTTTGACCAATAAAAAAATGTAAATATTGACTATTGAGTCTAAAATGGAGATAGATCATTGTTGTACAAACATTTCTCCTAAAAATTTTAAGGAAAAATAACGAATTTTTGAGAGACTTACTTATATTTAATTACTCTGTGGCATTAGAGAATTATTGCATTAAAACTTAAGTAGTATCTCTTTACAACTAAAGCTCACAAAATTGTCTTAATATATTTACCAATATCTCATAAACTGTTGGATTTATAAAAATATATTTCATATAAAAGTTTTTATTTTTAATAGTACTACAATTTTTCAATGATAATTTAGTATCTTAAACAGTTGCGGAGATACGGAAATTTCCGCTTCTGTAAAGTACCCTAAGAGTCATTTTCATGGAAAAAATGAAAATAGCCAGATTATTTATAATATTAATCAACGCCTAGATACGAATTTTAATCAAAATCCTTAGATCCGATTTTGAGAAAATCGATTTTTTTCTCTGTTCGCCCTTTATTATTCTACTCTTAATTTTAGGGATAAACAGATACAGATAGACGACATTGCAAATACAACTTTTTGGGGTTCTGGGGTCATGAAACGTCGACATCTATCAAAATTTCAGGTTTGATCTTTTGTACTGTCGCAATACTTATCTTTTGTGTCCGAAAAGTTAAAAATTATAAATATTTGCGTATCGCTTGAAAGTTATTGGTTTTATAAAATTATGCTTCGAATAAAATATTTGTATTATAAATAGATATACATATTTTAAATGATAAATAATTTCATATCTCAATTAGTTTCGGAGATATGAAAAAAAAATGATAATTTATGCATCAGACCGGAGTCCTTAAAGTCATTTTGCCGAAATATGGAGAGTAGCCATTTTGTTTGGAATATTTATAAATGTTTAGAAATGAAATGTAATCAAAATCGCGTGTTTCTTCATGGATGAATCATAAAAGGATACTTTATATATGTTACTTTAAAGAAAAGTTACCTTCATCCATGACTTTTTTACATATTCTAGAGGGATCCAAATCTATATCATTACAATCTAGGAGTTGATTAGGATTATAAGTAAAAAAGGTTATTTTCATTTTCCCATGAAAATGAATTTTAGGGTAATTTGTAGAAGCGGAAATTTCTGTATCTCAGCAACTGTTTAAGATACTAAATTATCATTGCAAAATTGTAGTACTATTAAAAATAAACACTTTTATATTAAATATATTTTTATAAAACCAACAGCTTATGAGATATTGGTAAATATATTAATACAATTTTGTGAGCTTTAGTTGTAAAGAGATACTGGTTATGTCATAACGCAATAATTCTCCAATGCCATAGAGTAATTAAATATAAGTATCTCAAAAAGTGTATGTTATGTTTCCTTTAATCTCTTAGGATAAATGTTTGTACAACAATGATCTATCTCCATTTTATACTCAAGTCAATGAAAACTTTTTTTATTGCTCAAATATTATAAATGAGGAATTTAATAGCAATTCGATTACATGAAGATGTGAATCACCTAATAACATTTTAAAATTTCAACCGGAAGTCAAAATTTTAACACGGAGTGTTGATCATTGTGGACCCAATATTGATCTTTTTGGTTGGTCAAACATACAAACGAGGATATAATTCTTTAAAAATAACATTATAAAATTTAAAACCGGGACTCAAAAAATTCATAGCGCAAGTATAGTGCAATTTATGTATGGTTTTTATAATGTGTTATTTTGTTTCACATATATTACGAGTTTTGTGTAAATATCTCCATTTTTAAAATATAGAGCGAGAAAGTCCGTGCGGAGTTTCGTAACATTAATTTGAATACATATTTTTAGCCTGATTCACCAACAGATTTTAGTCCTCATCAAAGTTTAGCTTTATATATTATTATTATTAGCACCGCGTCTTACTACCCGTTCGGGTTATACGCACTTAAGCTAATGTGTAATGTTAGGGTGATTGTGAGATGAAATGGAGGACCTACAGTTTAACGTGGAATCCGAACCACGGTGGAGGCCTGGCATTCCCCACATTCACAAGATGTCTTGTCAGAGGTAAAGGAGGGTTTGGTAATCAGATAAATGTGAGCCGGGACCGAGGATTGAACTCTGGATCCCCAGCACAGAAGTCTGACACCTTACCCCCAGACCACCAGGTGATACAGTTGTAAGTGCTCTTCTAGATACAATTAAAGGTGCCCTTCCAGTTACAGATCTAAGTGGCCTTCTAGAAAGAGCTGCAGTTGCTAGAGAGAAGCTGAGTTGTGTTTGTGCTTTTTCTTGTAGAGAGAAAGAGTAAAATAATTACAATCCGGCCGCCATAATTACCAGCCACAGTAGCAGTGTAGCCTTCAGGTCATCCGACTGCGATAGTAGCCATTTAAAAAACATTCATCTTCTTCTTCAATCATGATATGCACTTTGTTGATTTAAAAGTTGATTTTGAGCTGGTTTGTATTCACACTGCTGCGGTATTTATTCTAGTCGTTTTCTTAAAATACAAACGTTTACGTCTTCCTCGGTGTCGCCTTCTTTTCAGTTTGTAATTGTTCATCGATTCCTTTTTCGAACACAAATGTATACTACCATTAACGTGATCAAGATAAAAGTAAGCTATAGTTAAAACTATGGATGTGCGTGTACACGAGAATTAGAGTTCGAGTAGAGCTAGTAGCTTCTCGAACTCTACTCGAAGATTTTTACAAAACTGAAAAAAAAATTGAGCAGGGTTATTAGGAATTTCCGATCTTTTTCTCAAAAATTCCTAGTTTCATTAATTTTATCCATTTTTATGATATAATTTCATTACAAATAGAGTCCCTCAGTATTTCTTTTTGACTAACTAAAAAAAGAGTATAATTTATATTAAATGTATTTAAAATTTCGAATTTGTGTAACTATACATTTTTTCACATAAAATTTTTTAAAAAAAACATGTTTGGAATTATTTATCGTTTATGCATTGGCTCTATTACAGAAATTCAACTTGAAATATTTGTTGTAAAACTAATGTTCTATACTACTCGAACTAAAAAAAAAACTCGTTTTCATTCAAACTTGACTTAAACTCAACTCAAAGTGAAGAAAAGCCAACTCGCACAACCGTAGTTAAAACCAAATCGAATAGGATATATTCAACTGATCTGCAGTATACACCGTAAAAAAAAATAATATATATATATGTGTGTGTATTACCATATGTATTCAAAATTACAGAAACAACCTTGAAAAACAAAGTTCCATATGAATCAACAATGTCGTCTTCCTTTTTATAGCCTGATGGATAATTTATATATTCATGGACATCAGAGTTATTTTGTAGTGGTGTATGCAGTTATTCGTTCTGCGTGTCTTTGTTTCTGTTACCACCTGGCTTTTAAACTAATCCACAGATTTCAGGCGAACTCAGTACGCTTCGCATAATTTGGTGCCCGTTGCATTACGAATTTAAAAGGCAATCATTACAAGACAAAAATTCATAAATGCCCGTAGTTTGTATATATTATTTGCTAATAAAATGTATATATATAAGTCCTATAAAATTATACTTTATTCTCTACTGTATGCAAAATGAATATCGACTATAATAATGATGGTACCTGCTTCGATGGCCGCATAGTCTAAGATGCTACTATGGCAATGATTTCTGAGGCCTTGAAATCTTAAGGCCTAATTTATGACATTTAAAATGTTGGTGATAAAATCACAGAACACTTAGAGTTTGTTATTTCAGCTTCATGACTTAATTTTTATTTAAAATTTCTCACATTTTCAAAAAAGTACAAATTTATCTTTGTAACCATTTAGAAAACCATTATAGTTGTTTATAAATAAACACACTTTTTCCAATAACTGTAAATCAGTATTTATTTTAATTTCAACATTAGATTTATCTTTTTAAAATGGCTGATCATATCAAGCAAAGAATAGAAATTTTGAAGCCTTACGGAATTAGTGAGACTTTTGTGTGTTCTCTGTTGTAATACTTGGTGGCTAAGAAAATTATTATTTCCTCCAAACACTCTGATAATTGTTTTAGATCGAAATCTCTCGACAATCATCCCACGGTTGTAAATGTACGTAAATCCGTATATTTACTATCCATTTTTTGTCGCAGTACAGAAATTTGCCCATTAATTAACGCTTTTGCTTTGATAGAATTAATTACGTATTGGAACAACTTTGTTCATAACATTTTCCAGCTCTAATTTGCCTAGAGATTTTGCGAGAAAAGCTTTTTGAATGCTCAATACAATGAACTGGAATGATTTAATGATAATTATTCATGGTATGCAGCTTTTGTTTGTTTTTTAACCCCACATCTTACTACCTGTTCAGGTTATACGCCTATGTACTAATTACACTAATGGGCAAGGCTTAATTTAGAGGAAATGCATCTGTATTTTCATGGAGGGGGAGTTGAGAACCATTTAGGAAAACCACCCTCAGTGCACCAGACCGGGATTGAACTCCAATATCTCCGTCTTCGGCAGTCTAGTCCAACACGAGATTAGCACGTTAGACCACCCGGTCACCGAAGCGGGTGCTAAGCAGTTTAATAACTAACGATGACTTTGTTTTTCCAATAATAAAGCATTCTTCTACATCTTTTGCAATGGGTGTCAGAATGTTTGTTCTTCATACATTTTAGGAGACTTCTAAAATATCTTCCCCACTTTTATACTGTAACGGGGTTTGGGAAGGGGGGGAGGGCAGGGGCCTCACGCATGACCAGATGGTCCGCGAAGTGTTTTTATTTAAAAAAGATATAGGGGTATGCTGCTGATTAAACAAGATTGAAAACGCACACAGAATTTTTAAGGTTATGATTACTAAAAATTAAACGACACATACACTGATCACATACAATCCACTTGTTCCCACGCACGACACACTGTGCTGACCCGTGCTACGCAAACGCTGGATTCACCTATCCTCTCCCGGGTACGCCAACCCACACACTGGACATGCTGGCCCATTCGTTGATCACGCCTCCCACTCCTGGGCACGCTATCTCGGACGCGCCGGTCCACTCCCTCTGCTAATCTAAGCTTGGACCGAGGATAATCTGACTATCGCTGACCGTGTATGGTCACAGTCAGTACAGCGATCTTAATTTCCAGAATATAGCACTTGGTTCGAAGGATACGAACCCAGACTATTCTATACGTGCAACTTCACTTCCAAGAAAGCTCACCCCTGCCCCACTATAAGCCCCTGGGCAGACAGGTTCGCCCAGCTACCTGTTATACAAGGATAAAGCGAGAGAAGAGGGAAGACAATTAAATTTGCAGGTGTAGCGGTCCACACAATCAAGCACCAATCTTGTTAACAAACATTTTGCTCAAACAATATTTATAAATTTTAGAAACTACATTTCAAGAAAAGAGCCACCATATGCTCCCAACCCTTGATATAGTTCATATAAATAAAGATCATATGCACGTTCACATATTGTAAGTGTAAAGTAAAAGTCAAATTTGGCTGAAAAGTATATAGGCTTGCTTGACCAACTTTATGTTGTGGATTGAAGAATAATTTATATAATTCAAAAATAAATTTCACACACACAAAAAAGACGAATCACTTATTTCTAAGGAATCAACTGAGCACTGATCTCGGCCATTGGGGGACAATAGACAATTATTCTCGAGAATACTGTTTGTTGAGAAATGTCTCTTAAGTGTATACATTTTAAAACAAATGGTATTTAACAATCGAATCTAGATTCAAGAATAACTCCCTTCCCCCGTTGAATCTGAATGAGATTTGAACCTCAACCTCACTGTCACCGAAAAATGTAATCTACATTCTAGTTTTATATGAAATTATCCTATCCATACCTTTAAAATACCTACTAGACAATATTCAAAATATATGTACTTAAGTAACTTCCTAGAAATAATTTGACAATAATTTAATAGTTTTCATAGGTTGGAATATAAGGAATAATCTATATTTTGACATTAAGGTTAATCACCTTATCTTATTTGGTCTGCCTTCTGCGCTAAGGTTACTTGGTTCGATTCCCAGCATGCCAGCAAAAAAATTATATTTAAACGAATTGGGACTACCCTCTCGCAGTGATGATTTAACACTTGGGGTCACGTTGTTGTGGTTGTTATAAATTCAAGTTAGTCTCTAATTCGTGCTCTGATATAGTAATTGGTATGAAAATAAAGGGCAAGTTATTATAATATGTTTTAAAAAACCCATATAAGAAATTATATAGAGATACTTTCAACTAGTTTTTATTTTCGTGAAGAGGGAATTCACGCAC
>CABFOV010004151.1:0-18261 GCA_902141375.1 Timema poppense
TGTGGTCTGCAGACGAGAGTTAGTCCCTTGACAGTGGCTCTCAATCTGTGGTCTGCAGACGAGAGTTAGTCCCTTGACAGTGTCTCTCAATCTGTGGTCCGCAGACCACTGGTCGTACGTGAAGGTGTGGCAGGTGGTTGTCCTCACATGAGACCACATGGAAATGAATGGTGTGACACAATCATGTTTGCTTTCTCAAATAGTATATTATAGTTTGAGGTAGGCTTTCCAAAATAAATCATCAGCAATCTAACCTTAAATGATCTATAATTCAAGGGTTGGCAAATTTTTTTGCCATGATCGTGACCGACTATTAAATTCATCATAGGTCTTGCGATCACCCAACGTTTCTTCAATCTACTTTTGACTTTTTTTTGTTTATATACCATCTTTAAATTAAATCTTTGCTCAAATAGCCTACTTGAGTTCACGCATTTAAAAAAATAATTGAATCAATGAAACGTACATTCTCACATTTAAAATATTTAAATTTCCGAAAGCACATTACCGAACATGACCGACCAAATACTTGAATGACCAACCTAGGTCATTCAAGTATTATTTGATAAGTAGCGAATTTAGAAGATTCAAATATAAATTTTTAATTATAATGTAGTTTCCTTACGTGATTGACTAGTTTCTGACCCCCTGATCTATATTAAACTATCATGTTAAGTTTCTCAGATATCCATTTTTAACAAAAACGTTATATCAATTTTCGAAAATTAATCAACATTATTAGACTTTATTTTATATCAGAGGGCTTCAATAAAACTCAAAACAACGCTCCAAGGACAATAATAATATGTACTTTTAAGTTATGGTACTCATAAAACGTAAATATTCATAATAATTTCGTGGTTTACATATTTCACATTTACATTACTTTTTCTCTTTATTATAAATTAAAACGTGAATTGAATCAAAATAGTAAAAAAATATTGGCAGGCTAACTACGTCAAGTCAACAATACTTTGTTCCACAACTACAGTCCAATTTTCATAGAAAGAGCTGACATTAATAAACATTTTACTTCATTATTAGTGTTATTTTACTATAATATATTTATCCTAAAAGTGACTGATTAAATGTCTTGACTTGAAATTAAATCTTGTATATTTTCTAGCTGTCAGATTCTTCCAATGAAAACTGAATTGTAAAATGTGTATATACATGTTCTGTCTTTACTGTTTGATAAAAACTTTCATAAGAAAATCTCCTGTTTCGACAATTGACAGTAGGTTGGTGGTCCACGCGTGTATCGAACGATTGATTACTATTTAATGGTCCACTACTGGGAAAAGTTTGATAAACCCTGGCTTAGATCATTCTTCCACCGAAACGGTTGTGAACATAATTAAATGTACTGTGGTATATTAAATAAATCAATGGTATAGCTATAGATACTATTATAGTATTGGGAAGTTGGTTTAATACAAAGGGTCAGATAAATTCGACTTTTTTTTAGTATCTTGTGCCGTTTATACACCATCATTTCTATTCCTTTGTGGCAACTCTTGCTTTATTCAAGAAAGGATCCAGTTTCGAAACGAACTCGAATGTAACAGACAGAAATGCTTACTGCTAAAGATCTCTTTGTGTTCTTTTTTTATATTATTTTTTTCTTTCATCTAGAAATAGGATTACCACGTGATCTACGGTTTTTAGCTTTGTGGGAGGATTATTGACAAATCCACTTATAATTTAGAGAATTCATTTCATGGTTTAATTTGGGTATGAAGTGGAATGCATCCATGTAGCCATAGTCATACGATAAATTTGGCTGTAATTGAAATGTTGGGTGTTATTTTAGTAATTTTTGAGAAAAATTCTTGCAGTGAAGGTTTTCTAAATTTTAATAACACAACATAATGGTCAATTCATTTCATTTAATAGAGCCAATATAATTTAATAAAAGTGATATACAGGGTGTTCGGAAACTCACAGACCAAACTAAACATTTAGCTTGTTTGAAACAAAAATAATATAAAATCCTTGTACATTTACACCCGGAAAATTATTCTAATACCATTAAATTGTGTTCAAAGTTCCAGCATACAGCACCGGCAGCGCAAAGCTGTTTAAGCATGCGTGTTCATCAGGTTGCATAAGAGCTAGGTGCTGGCCACTTCACATGCGATAATAGCAAGCCCTTTATGTGATGTGGGACTGTTAATTATGACCCTCACAGCTTATTTGCATTTTTTCTGAATTGGTGTTTTGTTTACTATTAATTGTGGTATGGTCTACTGCCATGCTCCAAGATGTCAAGGTGTGCAGTACCGTGCGCCTAGCTTCTATTCAACCTGTTGTACACGCATGCTTGAACAGCTTTGCTCTCCAGATGCTGTACGCCGAAACTTTGAACACAATTTAATGGTATTAGAATAGTTTTCCGGATGTAGGTGTACAGGGATTGCGTATTACTTTTGGTTCAAACAAACTATATGTGCAGTTTGGACTGTTAGTTTCCTAACAGGCTGTATACTAAGTTATATAGTGGCATAAAAACATGTTTTAAACCAAATTAAATTTAATCAATTTTAAATGCTTAAAGGTTAGTTCAACATAATTGAATTTTAATCATTTCTTTTTTGGAAGCAATTAACATATTATGCACTATTACTTTAGTTCGACTAATATAGAACAATACGTAGAATAGCCTGTACTATTTTTGAATGATGATTGAAAATGTTTTAATTATTTTCATTCCTTTTATATTAATATATAATTTATTTTTAAGTTTTTGTGTTCTTTTGTACAGACTATCAAAATAGGTTTATCCAGGCCAGTTACAAATTATGTTAAATAATTTATATTTATTTTTATTTTAGAACTAATATTAAAATAATACTCCACACATATATTTAACAAAATATGAGATATGTCAAGATGATTTAAATTTGATATTTATTGCAAGAGTGTTTTGATTTTTCTTGACTCTTCGGAGAGAGAAGTATTGTGATTGTCAAAAATACTGTTCCTATTATTTCGATAAATGTCGACGTTTCATGAACCCATGATGGGAAAGTGGTTTCTACTAACCAGTTTGTCTGTTTTGTGTCCGCGTGTTCGTATCTCAGCCGAGAGCCGATAACATTTTACCGATTGGGATAAAACTTGTTATCTAGGGTTTTTTATAACGTTCTCTTGAGGTTATGTTTGTAATTAGATGCCTAACCTTAAGATCAATGGTAGTTTACTTAAGGGAAAAAGATTAAAACATAGGTTTCCTTTAGATTTTCTCTAACGATTTTGATCAAATTTTGTATCAATGCATTGTTTAACAATATACACAGAATTTCTGTATTCATTCTCTTATGAAAATTTCCTTTAGGTAACTTACGAAAGTACATTTCCAATTTTGATCTTATTTCGCAAATTTTTGAGATACAAAATAAGATGTTGTATGATCATTAGATAAATTAAAAAACATTTAATTGAAATATGTATCTATGAAATCAATAGTTCCTGAGATATTGACGAATACAGTTTTAAGAATGAGGTCTGAGATATTTATTGTTATGTTCTTTGGTGGACAGAAATATTAATTTTTCCTCCATGTGTTTATGTAAGAGTGTATACTATTATTTTATTTGTGCCCTTTGTTGAAAAACGATGCTCTCTTTCCCATTGTGTTTCTGCAACAATATTATATTACATATATAATAGTTTCATAAATACTACGAGTGCTATGTAAATGTCCTTATTTTCAGGCAAAGAAGAGAGAAAGCGTGCGCGGTGCAACGCATCATTTATGTGAATTTAATCCTGTCCGAATTCCTGTCGGGGATAACCGGATATTTACATTAATGATGTGGGTATGATAAAGATTGAGTTAATCGGAAATATTTCTATATTTGATCTGAAGGAGAGTGGCAATTAATTTTGAAAAAACAACAACACAACCTCCCATCACCATAAAACTAAACTATACGAAGCCGATACCCTTGTCCACGTGACCACCGATATGAGCTGTAGGGTGTTTTGGTTGGTTTTAAATATTTATAGCTCGTTTATTTTATAGTAAATACTTACATGTATAATTTATGAACAGTGCAGGAGACTACGATTGTAAGTATGTGGGCTTAGACGGCATATCCACTTGATCTG
This sequence comes from Timema poppense, assembly GCA_902141375.1. Classification (NCBI taxonomy): domain Eukaryota; kingdom Metazoa; phylum Arthropoda; class Insecta; order Phasmatodea; family Timematidae; genus Timema; species Timema poppense. Next base: position 4,114 of record CABFOV010004151.1, read on the forward strand.
GGAGGTCTAGGATCATTCTCAATCGAGTGTATTATGGTATTTAACAGCAACTGTGTTTTTTATGAACGATTATTCACTCTCCAACCAAACGAATGTGGGAACATTTCTTCTAAATTCTACCTTTCTCATTCCTAGCATATAAATATGTGTATATCACTGTTGGTTGTTTGGAATGAGTGTACAAAAAGAAAATGCATGAAGCTGCACTATAATCAAATAAATGTAAGGATTGTTAAATCAATATTGTTAGTGTCAAGATTAATGCCAAGTTTGTTTACCTGTGAACAGATAAAACCAATTCCTGCTATATAGTGAAACTTGACCAAACCAAATAAATAATCCCCAGTGTGTTTTGTAAATGTTGATCTGACTTGACTTCTGACTGGACTTCTTAGCTTGGATTTATTCAATTTTAGAATGGAACAAAACTGTTCACAAAAGTATGTAATTCCGAACATTGATGGCATTTCAGAAGCGTTCAATTTTTATTGTTTGACATTTATCACACAAATACTCCGAGTAAAACTCTGGTAGAGACACTTTCATAAATGTGTCTTGAAGAATAACACTACTGTTAAATTAAATGAATTCAAGCTGCAATTTTTTTCATTTACACTTTTGACATAAATTGAAAATAGAACTGAGAATAGCGAGATTAAAAAGGTATCCTGTTGCGGATCCTAAATTGTCTTCTAATTATTTAAGGAGAGATTAAATTACTGTGATATAATTATTGAAATTGTACGCATCGTTATTGGTTTACACACTTGTTTTTAGCGAGGAGAAGTGAGCAAAGGTTTTGCCAGACGAGTGTGAGTGTGTGTGTGTGTGTTTGTGTGAGGGGAAAGAGAAGTGAGTAAATTGTTGCCAGACGTGTGTGTGTGTGTGTGTGTGTGTGTGTGTGTGTGTGAGGGGGGGAAGGAAGGGTGTTTGAGAGGTGAGTGGCTAGACAATACCTAGTTTAATTTTAAATGTATTTTAACTATATTATTTATAGTATATTAAGCTTGGTTTGGAATGTTCTAACTTTGTCGAATAGCTATATACTTGGTACAATGTTGCATTTTTGCACACGTAACTTACTAGTGGATGATACAATGTAGTGATACAACATTTTCCACTAAAGGGCTAGCAATCCCCGAATCACTAATGTCTCTCTTAATTTCACAATTGTACAGTTTTTTTAAGCCCATCATATAAAACCAATAGGAAGGCTACCTAATTTTTACCATTAAAATATTGTATCATTCATAACTTTTCTAAAGAAAAAGTCTTCAGCAGTTGTAGAGTCTTTTAAGGGAATTATTTCTACACGTTCTACAGTTGTTTTTAAGTCTTTGTCCACGCCACGAAGAAATACAGCTAGCTCTGCACATATTTTAGATAAGTACTCTCACCAATAACTATGGAAAAATCAACAGGACTCTAAGCCCTTCTATTAGTTTATGTTTGATATTACCTGGAAATAATATCGGTGAAGCATACTTCAATGGTATTCCTCGAGAAGCTAATGTTTGACTTTATTTCTTTCTACACACTAATTCTGCATCAGTAGGCCAATCAGTTTAAATAAATCTCCCTCATTGAATGTGTGTCATTGTACGTTATAAGAGAGACGCTAAAACAAAACAAATAGAAGAGACTTACTGCATTCGCCTGTCGACTGAGCCTGCGGGGAACAACGGCTTAAAACCTCCGGACGAACTTTCACTGACCCGGGAGAACAAGATACTAAGAGCGCGTGATGACTGGCCAGCTCAGCCGACGCCTAGGGCTGGCTGGACATGCGCAGTGACGAGTTCCCGTTACGAGAAGGTTCCCGAAGCGCAGCATGCTTGCATATTGTTCCATTTTAGTCCAGAATGTATCCTACCCATTCTCCTTTCGTCCTCTACTGAGTTTTGTATATATTCTGGTCTCTGTGTCGATAACGACACAATTGGGCCTGTGTCTTAGCAGGGTTAACATAAGCTCCGGCTTTTCTGCGTCTAAAATGTAAGATCTAAATTCTGTTTTGGCTTATGAAACTTTTTATACTTTAATATTTTTCTAAATTCTCTTTTTGGCCATATATTTAAATACTGCTAAAATTACATCTTATGGTTAGGAACATTTCCTTATCTTTTTTTATAACTAGGTCATCGCGCCTTATCAACGGAAATGTCATTTATATTAAGATAGGTTGGATATTTTGTTGGTCATAATGTATTTAGGAATATTTGATAACCTTCACCAATACCATTTTCTTGGTCTTGGCGTTAATTTATTACGGATTGCTGTCTGAGAATAAAGTTGTATCTTAAACAAACTTTTTCGCGCCATTTCTAATGGTTAACTATTTCATATTTAAATTTTTATCATATTGTAATACGTTAATTCTTGAGGGATATCTTTCATTGCTGAGTTAAGATGGTTTGTTGTCATTTGCTAAGCTCCTTTTATTCTGAGCAAACTTTTGATATTAAATATAGGATTCAAATATTTGATATTAAAAATATAAAATATTTAAAGATTTAGTGTTACTAGAAGGGCGCCTCTTCATGATAGAGTTATGGTTAACTTCATTGAGTTACATTTTTATGTAACACCATGTGACTATGTTTATAAAGTCTTTAATTAGTCTCGCGTACACTATACGCATGTTAAGAAAACAATGTTAACCTTTATATGGAATATTTCATTAGTTTCGAGTCATAATGTTGTTTACCTATATTATATTGTATACTCTGAGTCAAACTGTTACGCAACTATTGAGCGTTACTAATAAATATCAATCTTTCTTGATCTGTTTTGTATCTTTCTGATATATGCCCCATCATTCCCAAGGAAAGTTCGTCAAATATTTTGGTTTAGTATGAACTTTAGGAAGGCTGCAGTCTCTTGCTGTCTGGTTGAGATAGAGGTTCACATTTATTATATCCACAACTGGTTCGAGGGTTGCAAGTTGTGGGACTGTAATGTTTGTGTTAAGCACTTACAACCTAGAGCTCCTCGGCACTCGCTCTGGGTTAAACTCCCCCCATATTTTTAGTTTTTATGTTTTACTATGTGTTTTGTTGGCATCTGCCCCTTTTGGATGCTACAAATGGTTGCGACAAACAGGCTATTTTATAAGACAGTACTGTATATAAGAATCTATAACGGCAGATTCAGCGATATTATTCACTTGCAGGAAACCTCTGTTGTTTAGACCGTTCACTTATCAATTTAGCGAGTTTGCTAAATGTCCCCGTGGGCTATATTCAGACCATGAACAATATTTTTGCCAACCCTGTCCTAAATCGCTGACAAGGGGATAGAGGGATCTTCCTTGTCTGGGGTCTGGATTCGTACCAGCCAAAGTATTGATACCCTCATCTTACAGCCATTGTGTATTTACGATAAATCTGCATTGAAAAAATATTATATATATTTCAAACAACACTGGTAAGATATTACCATGCTCTCAAATAATATTAATATACATGAATAATAATGCCTATTTTAAATATTGTATTTTGAAATTTGTCTATTGTTTATTATACATCCTACTTATATATAAAAATGAAATAATTTCTGTTGGTTTGTTTAGTTGTGCCTCAATCCCGCCCAATGTCGCAAGGATATAACTTGGATCTTCGTTTAATAAATAGGCTAAATTCGTTCTATAAAAACCAATAAATTGGGAGTTTTTTCAAATATTCTAACTTAAACTAGCTGATTAATCTTTGTATTATTCTATTCATTTACTTCTGTTTAATTTGGTTGCCAAATCCAAATAGTAATTACAGAATACATTTCAATCCCAAAGAGAAACTATTTTTTTTTTGTTGTTTTGTATTCACATAAGGTTCATTTAACAAAATAAAACTTACGTATAATTAACGTTCAACATCTTTATTTTATATGATCTTACGATAACCGAGATACATATTCAAACTAATCAGTATTTTCCCATTAAAATGCAACTTAAACACCAGAGTAGACAGTGAAATAATCAAACAAAATTTTATGTACATTTGTTTGATTACACTGTAACTTCAAGACTTAGGGCTGATCTTATGATTCCTGGATAAATATTAATCTGGCCATTAAATATTTTATCTGGCTGATAAGTTAAAAGTGTGTCTTATGACCACGGATAGCATTTATCCGCCAGATAAAATGTAACTATCCATCACATTTTTATAGGGAGGTTTAAGTTACTGATAACTTTTATTTGAAAGTTAAAATTGGCGTTGCCATTGTGACGCGTTGTTTTTCATGAGGTTTCACCTATCATCATCTGTTGTTAGGTTAAAATCTTGGTTCACGTGTTTGGTAAGCACAGGCCCAGGCTCTAACTATATAAAGTTAGAACATTTAATTTACACTTTTATAAATACTAACACGCTATTTGTAGAGTTATAGTTATTTAAATGATCTAAATGTGAGTAAACTAAATTAAATTTTGTAAACATTGCAGCCAACATTTTGTCATGTCCTCAGGTCAGAGCTTATAGCTATGTAGTTGAGTGATGATGCCGTCGTAGCATAGAAACATGTTGTAGTACTTACAACGTTGCAGCATTTGCAGCGGTACCCAGGAACAGGGAATTCAGATAAGAAACAAACTCAATTTTTAACACTGTTTATTTTCATAACTTTATAACTTGTTCTGGTTACTCTCAATTTAATAATAAGATACGAAATATATGCATAATAAAATTTTTTTTAAACATAGGATTACTAATTCACTCAAAAGTCTACAATTTTTTTTAACGTATTGAACTTTTTAGATGTTTGTTAAAACTTCAAGATTTCTTTATTATAATGTGTTAAAACTTGTAATTGTTATTTACAATCTTTTAAAATATTAACTAAATACTGTGCTTTTATATTATTATGTTATATTACACATCAATGTCATATACGTTAAATCAATACAACTAAAATAACCGTACTTTACTGAAAGCTGAGTTTTATTGTATAAATAAACTTTCTGAGGTCTAGTTGGACTTTATTCTATCGTGTAACTTCTTGAAGATACTTAAGTCCTGCTCAGTTTTCGAATAATTCAGGGAGACCATTTCATGTAACTTTATGATTGAGTTTCCATACTAAATAAAGTTTACGCATACCATCGCACTAATTTACTCCGACTTAGCTGGAACTCTTCCCTTTCTTAATGGTTACCTTGCTTTCCCTTTGTGGGGTAATGTAGATTTTTGTAGCAGGTTATATTGAGTAGACTCGATCCTTGAGGAGTTACTATCATAAGTACTGGTTTGAAGTACTGCTATAGCTTAGTGGGTTGGTCAGCCGATTAACAAGTTACATGTTTTACATTTGATTCCATGTTTGTAATTTAAGTAACCTTGTTGATTCTCAGGGACAAGAGGTCAGATTGTCCATTTTTATTCATTAGCATTAGTAATTGTACAGAGACCACAGCGACACCTATTTTATGTATCACTAAATATAATTCAGTAAATCTGTGATCAATAAAAATGAATAATGTTAAATTATCGTAGATTTGCTTGTTCGGACTGTACATACCTGCCCTGTCTAACACTTGTACCTTTGATTAGCTTATCATAAGCCTAATCAAGGTTTGAATTGAATGTATGTGCAGTATGAAATAGAGTGTGGAAAAAACGCATACCTATTGGGAAGTTTAAATTGAAAATATTGATTTAAATAGTATACAGCAGGCAACATGAATAATCATTTATATAAGTGTTAAATAAAATATTTCAATACAATGTATGGTTGTTTGGTTTGTCCCTAACCCTCTCACTTAAATTTTGGGGAAACTAATTTGTGTTTTAGTGAGAGGGTTATTTATAAATTAGATCGAAATATTTATTTAAAAACTAAAATGTATTTAGGTTCAAAATCGCAGGGATAACTATAAATATATTATTTTTTAAATTTTAATCAAGAATACCAACGATATACTAAAAAAAAACTTGGTGTATTTAATAAATTTATTTACTATCTAAACAATTATATTAGTATGTTTAAATAATTAGAATAGACTTCTTACCCTTAGTAATATGAAATAATAATTACAGGAATCAATATTTAACCAATATATAATAAATATGTCCACGTAATGAGAATCTCAATTTAAAAAAAAGTGAAAGTGATCCATAAACATTTTTTATTCTTGGCTATAAACTGAAGTTTGATTGAGCACTTTACTACATTAAATGATAGAGATTTATTTCCTATTATAGTTGGATAACCATCATACTGTCAGGTGCAACAAAGGTTAATATGGATTAAAAATACACCTAACTCTACGGATATTGTTTAGAATGGATTATTTACTAAGTATTGGTAGTTTAAAATAGCAGAATACAGATATAAATATACATATATAGAGAGAAAGATTTCCTTTATAAAATCTAAAGTCTTTCTTTATCCATACTATTAACTTTTATGGTATCAAGGAAAGTAAATGTAGAATAGTCTCAAGTTACTTTATACCTTCCAAACCTACGCCTCCATTTAATGTGTTTTTTTTATGACATTTAGAGATGACATTATATTGGTGATGAAATGTTGATAGTTGGCAAAACGCACATCCATATTTTAGTGATCCACTGCAACATAGATGGCATGTGGGTAAGTAGTGTTTGATAGTTTAGAGCAGGGTTTGTCAGACAGAAGGTCGATCGAACACGAGCTTCCGGGAGCGCGCACGAGAAACTTAACTTCCCACTTCCCGAAATAACTTATCGTCAAAGAGAGTTAGCTCAAGTTTAGAATATGTAAGGTCTCTTTTCTAGGAGGAAAATGATCCAGCTCTGGAGCATAACGCGTTCAAAATGAAGGTTTTGTTCTGACCTTCCAACCTGTGAGAGTCATTTTCAGTTGAAGCTTTTGATTTATTTAGCATCGCGTCTTACTACCCGTTCGGGTTATATACTTATGTACTAATTATGGTTGTGTCCTTAGGGACTAGAAAGGTGATATTTAGAGGAGGTTCACCCACATTTTGATGTAGGGAGAGAATACAACCATTTTTCAAAAACACCCTCAGTATAATTAATTAATTAATTAATTAATATTTAGCACCGCGTCTTGCTACCCGTTCGGGTTATACGCTTTAAGTACTAACTACGCTAATGAGTTAGGAAGATGGGAAGGTTGAGTTAGAGAAAGGGAACCCGCATTTGTGTGGAGGGAAAGTGGAAAACCATTTAGGACAGATCACCCCCAGTTCACCCGACCCGTCCTCAGCTTAACACGACTAGCGCGTTAGTCAACTACGCCATCGAGGTGGGTCACCCTCAGTATACCCGAATGAGATTCAAACCTCCATCTTCCTGTCATTGGCAGTTCAATCTACTGTCAGAGTAACACCTTAGACCATGCGACCACCGAATTGTGTATTCAGTTCCAGCTGGTGAAAAACAATTACACATGAATGCTCAGATATCAGACGAATTTGAATATCGAATCAAAGTGAAAAATTTAAAATTAAAGTGTGTGCACAAGTGAGAGTCATACTTCTCAGTAAGTTACAATTTGTGTTTTTTTAATGAATATATGAATATATTTTTATTTAAAAAATAATATAAACACTACCTTGTATTTTCTAGAAGTAATACGTTAATTTAATACAAAATATAATATAATTCTAAGAATATAGTGCCCATTATAACTACTATTTCAATCCAAAGGGACCATCTTAGATTGAACAAAGGTGTGATGACAACAATGTTCCTGCACAGGTTACAATGATAGCCATTAATCGATAACTTCCCTTGCTCGCTAACCAATTTGACAGTTTGAAGGTAGCCAATGACTTTGGACACCATTGGTCTATAACTTTCATAAGAAAGAAGATGATCGTTGGGACATAGGTTTGTAGAATCAGTCCTCAATATTATATTAATGTTGAGCCCACATCATATAAATTAATTGTAACTATTTGATACAAATTTCTGCTATCTATTTGGCAATCAATCATTTACTATTTGAATAGTTATAGTGTATCGCCACTTCTACTATTTGATAGAAGAAGTGACGAGACAGTAATAAAAATATATAAAAGGATTGGTTACTCAAAACATAAGCAATATACAAGCTTAACAAATCAGTTTATTAAGGTCAAAATGTTGTTGAAATATTACAAGTTGTAAGACTTGATACTATCGTTGTTAATTGATAGGAATTATTTTGTAACGAGCAACATTGTTGTTCCAAACGGTAGCGTTTGGTGTGAAGCACCTTAACTCGACTTACATCCAAGACAATTATGGTTGGGTCATGATTAGAAAGAGGTGTAACTCGTTAAAGAAGAACACGCACACATTCTAGAACAAAAGTGTGCAAGCCAGAATATAACAATAATTTAAATAGGATGAAACAATAGAGTAGAGACTATGCAGCAATACACAACACTACTTCAGCCTTACAGCTACAAGACATAAACCTAATAAGCATTGATAAGAAAAGTGGTTAAACAAAATCTAAACTTTGAATGTTTTAGTTAAAGGAGTTACAACGAAGGTAGTTAAACTAGCTATTTAGCTAGCTAGCGTGAGTTAAATCCATAGTGAGCTACAAGATACAAAGGTCAAGTTCCTAGAACGGGAACTATAAGTTTACAAAAATAATAATATTTAGCACCGCGTCTTACTTCCCGTTCGGGTTATACGCTTTAAGTGCTAATTACGCTAATGGATTAGGAATTGGGAAGGTTGAATTAGGGGAAGTGAACCCGCATTTGCATGGAGGGAGAGTGGAAAACCATTTAGGAAAACCACCCCCAGTTCACCCGACCGAGATTCGAACCTCGGTCTCCCCGTCCTCAGCAGTCGAGCTCAACACGAAAAGCGGGTTAGCCAACTACGTCACCGAGGCGGGTTTTACAAAAAGTTAAAGGCGAGCTACTAGGAATCTAGGCTCTTGAGCTATTATGGCAGGCCTATTCCTCATTAGCACTGCCTGGTTATTCAATATATAGTTAATTCTCATCAAAAGCCTGAATAAAAACTATAGCAATAGCTAACAGCTAAAATGTTAACAGACCCAAGTGGTGGACAAAATAATCAACACCAAAGCAGGCCCCTACTGTGGACTAGAAGCATATCCACGAGGTATATATTATCTGATCTCCCCCTTTTTTTCCGATTTTAAAGTAAACCCATCTGAAGAATGACTACACATTATAGGACATCGGGTAATCGTCCTAATATTTAAGACTATGTAATATGGACATAGCTAAACAGTTCTCAAGAACCTTATCAAGAGTACTAACATATAAAATCAATATTTAAATGATAACAGATATTACATTATCTGCGGTGAGGAGGTGAGACCGACATGCCAAATCGTGACCACCACTTGACTGCCAACTAGTACGTGTAGTCTCCTTGGATGTTCTCTCGATGAGTAGTTTTAAATGAATACAAGAATGAAATGAGAGGCGATGGTTTATGTATGAAGTGGAACTGACGGGTCAGGGAAGAAACACAAAAAGCGGGGGAGGGGGTGGCCTTCCAGAACAATCTCAGACAATCTAGTAGCGCTTGAGTCGGCCGACATCCACGGCGTCATTTCATTCGAGTCCAGCAAGTGAGCAAGGTGTGGCTAGTGCTTCCTCCAGTCCAAGTTGTCCGTCAACTTGGGCAGGATCCTCTTGAGCTGGGCCATTTTCCACAACACGATTTCACATGGAGTTAATACTCTGCCACATAATATTAGAATTCATTAGTTCTTGTATATATTGAAATGATAATGAATTAGGTATCCATGAGTGTACGTGCTAATAGGTTTTTATCACTTTACAATGGTATTATATATTTCATGTATTCGGGGAGTCAGCAAGTTTACCTCGTTTGGGTTCACTTTGTCGCAGCTTGTATTAGATAAGGCCATATGTGATCAGTCAAGGTAGTAGATCTAACTATAAGTACCTCAATGGTTAATTAAAATGTTAATGTTTAATTGGCTTGATAAGTCAATGTATCAATTTCTTGTTTTGTGCTAATCATGAAAATTAAGGGTATCTTCTTATAGCAATATATATCATGATACCTTTATGTAACGTCAAATTGTGGAAGTCAATGAATCAGTAGGTTTAAGTGAACAGTTATCATACATGACTCTGGATATTTCAGTTTGATTAAAACTGACTGTACATGGGATATCTATTTTTTAAATAATAAGTGATAGTTCTATTTATTCAGGTGAATTTGAGAGCCTATCGCTAAAAATCATTTTCCCTATTATTTTATCCTAAGTTGAAAGTAGTTGTGAAGATTTTAAAAATTTGTTGATATCAAATATACTAGAGTCACGACTATCCGACGTAAAGTGGTGGCATTCCGGGTTTGATTATGGAAGATCCGGATTATACGGAATCCGAGTGTAAATAATTTTCAGTGTGGATTTGCCTCCTGTAGCTGCGCCTTACGCACACCTCCTTGACACATATTCTGTTTCCAGCCAAATCTAAACAGTGCTGCTATCTACACTGTCCAAGTGTATGCTGTGTTATGAGCCAACAGCATACGTATCAGTTATATTTTCATGTCTTCAATGTAAGTTGTGAAGCGTTTGCGATTGATTTGTTTTATTAACTACTAATTGATATTAACCGTTTAGTTTATTTTAAAACTCCCTTTATAACACCGAGAATCTGGCTGGATAATATGGAGGGCTGGATAATTGTGACCCTAGTGTGTATGAATAAATACAATATCTTAAAAATAAACCTCCACCCTAAACTATTAGTGACACACTGGGCACATTATGAACTTGCATTGCTGAGTGATAAAGCACTTAGATTCTTAGCTAAGGATTCTGGGCTCAATTTCTGTATTTAGCTGTCTCTTACAACATATTATTAAATTAAATTAAATAAAATTGGCAGATGGCAATTTATTGTGGATTTATAAAATTATTCATTGAAATTATTTAATTTGTATCAAAAAATATCATTTGGTAGATCTACAATATAATCATTTAAATGTTTTTACGTTCTATATTCATCATGTTGAATATATTTAGCTAATCAATGTTGATATGTTTATTATAATGATTTATAAGAAATGTGCATACAATTATTTAGTGTTTACATGAAATGCCACAATATAAAATAAAACTTCTTTTGTATAACCAGATGAGGACCAAACTACTTCCTTCCTGAGCAAAGTTTTGTGTTTTGGTAGTATCCAGATCAGCGTTTCACTGCAATTTGACCTTTAACCCCATCAAATTTGGCCCATATGATTTTTTGCCCCATTTATTAGTACATTTGATTTTTGCCACATTTTTGTCCCATTTAATTTTTGATGTGTGCTAATTTGATTTTATGTGTGCCCCATTTGATTGTGTGTCCCAAGGAGGATGATTTTAGGTGGGAGGTTTTTTTATTGGTGTATGAGTTTTTTAGTCATATATTGTTGTGGGAGTTTTTATTTATTGGTTAGGGGAAGTGCAGTCCATGGCGTCGGGAACTCCTCCCGCAACGTCTTATAAAATGTCGGCATCGTTAGCGAGGGCGGGAGTGTGCAGGTGCATCCTCTCTCACCGGCCGTTTAGCGTAGAGTATGAGCAATGGTTCCCTGCCACAGGACTCTGTTGGATCTCCTTTCACTTTCCCCCCTCCCTCCTATACCCCTTCTTGTATTGTGATCTCCGAGTGTCATATACCTCCGGGACTGAAATGTGTGATAACCGATTTGGTCTTTGGAGCCTCCAGTTTGATTAAATGTGTTTATTTTAGTCATAAATGTTGAAAGTGGATAGTAACGACCCTATTGAAGAGTCATTATCCCACCCTACCCTTTGACACATCGGGTCGTAGCCCTCCGTGAGAGACCTCTGAAAGCTCCGGCTCAGATGTGGTTTCTAATGCTCATTCAGTGGTCGAATTTCCGCAAACAATCCTTATCTAAGCATCCTGTTGTGTTTCTACGTTTGTAATTTATGGTTGTAGATATCCTTCCTGCTAACATAGATTCGAACCTTTATATCTTTGTCCAAATGAGTTGAAATTAAAATGTCTGTCTTAAGAGACAGTCACAAGAATAATAAAATTAGTACTTGTTAATCATTTTTACAGGGTTATCAGGATGTACCCACATTTGTTTGAGAGAGGAATGGGATAAGCTCTACGAACATTGAAGTATTAACAACATTTTATAAAACATTCTAAATCAATCTTTAGTAAAGATTGAATAAATATAATTTAAGACTTAGATATGGTTTTTTAAAATTTGAGATGATATAATTTCAAACTAAATAATTTACAAATGTGAATACTAGGGATAATTAATCCCCGTACAACAGAAAGATCCTGGACAGATTATTACACACTTTGAATAACACTTATCATATAAACATTTTTATTAAATTTAAAATAAATCATTGACTCATTAATTTGACATTTAAAAGAGTCAAATGGTAAAACTAGCAAGCAGAACATATTAGAACTCCAATGTAAGCGTAGTTTAATATAAGAATGAAAAATAAAACTTATTATTAAAAAAAAGTAAATATTTCCACTCAAATTTTTTTAACAAACTATATAAATTGGAAGTTGGTTAGATGTAATGAAAAGGTTGGTTTATGTCAAATTCTTATCTGAAATCCACGTTTCTTTAATGTATTAATGTATTATTAATTAGTGTTTTCGCAAAATAATTATATTTATTTTGTTTACCTATCAACCCTAGTATAAATTTGAAACCCTTACCTTCTTCGGTCAAAGTGTGAGATGTGTACCAGCATTTGCTTGGGGTTGAAATGTGAAATCTTGTAAGCATTATTGTATTTATAACGTAATTACGGTTTGTTCGAAATAAAAGTATTTATTTTGTTGACCTATCAACCCTAGTAGGGATTGGAACTCCTTTCTCGTTACGTCGCAGGGTGAGATGTTTACCAGTATTTGCGTAGAATCGAGGCTGGAAAACCACCATGAAAAACGCTAAATGATTCCTGCCACTTAGGTAGGGCTTCTCTGACAAAGCGAATACATTAAATGAGTATGTGCCCCAGCATTAGCGTGGGGAAGAAAGGTTGAAAAGATAAACACGACCACAGAGGGTGGATAGTGGTCTTTCACAGGTGCCCTTATATAGCAGGGAGAGGGGAAACACATCCAAATTCAGCGAATATTGAAATACGAATGACGCATAACGGTAAATCTGTGCTGATTTACAAGATCAGCCAATTCACCGACGAGGAGACAAAATTATTGAGCAATTCGAGACTTTACACATTTACATGCCTTGGAACACATACATAATCGGTGAGTGAGTGAGCATGACTGACGCGTAATGTTAAATCCATGCTGTTTTACATGAATCGGCCAATCACCTGTGAAGAAACAATATTATTGACCAGTAAGAAATGTACACTTTTACATGAGGCTCACCCCATTGAATCGACTATATATAGACCTTGAAATCATTACATTCGGTCATTATAATTCATAGTTGAGTTGGATAGACATTAAAATATGTTTATACGCACAGTAAAATTGGATGAATTCAGATATGTTTAAAAATATATTGTATATTTCAATGATAGCTATTTTGAGTTTTATGTTTTTGATATACAGCGGTATTTCTTCCTTTGAATGAATGTCAAGAAGACGAGTTCCTGGCACCTAGCGCTATCATTCAACTGCTTGTCCTCAATAATCCAGACCCATTGGTGTTATTCAACGAGGATAGAATTTGGCTAGCGGATAACAACTGGTCCATGAGTAATTAGCAGTCTGAAATAGATTTTAAAGTATTGCCAGTGATGTTGTCCCTCGATAGTAATCAATATATATGTATTTAATTGCAGATCACTGGGATTTAAACGGGGGTACTTCTACCTAGAGCTACAAACACCTCCTCTTGTTCTATCCAGCGATTTGGGGTGGCTACATAAATAGCCACCCACCATGTTTTTTCAGCTTGTTAGTGGACGCCACCCCCTGAAAGCAGCGAGACGAGCCCTGTACTGGACCATCTCAGCGGTCGGTGCTCTGCCCTGGCGACAAGATTCACACCACCTGACCCTGTCGCAGGCCCTGGAAAGACGATCAGTGGTATGGCTGATGTTTGGGGTGAATAGGACGTGATATATAGCCTAATATGTAAGTTTGACACTATTTAGTATGAAAAATATATTTTAAAGAACACATTCTAAATTATAAATGTGTATAAA
>CABFOV010004151.1:18408-55904 GCA_902141375.1 Timema poppense
GGTACCATCTGCAAGTAGCAATACTATAGCCACTATCATAGAAATATACAGCTTATTACACAAGATTTATTTGCTTTCTCTCCTCCCCAAACCACCGTTTATCCTTGGCATACCAAAAACTTTTGTCAGCTGAACGTTTCAAGTTTAACCAAAAAGATTATTAGCTCTTATATTTGTAGTTAAGTATAGAAGGCTATTATCTTTATTTTTATTTTAGTGATTATAAACATTCAAATTCAAAAAAGAGGGAAAATTATAATTGTGGTTCTAGTCACTTATTAAATTCACGTTTGCAATGTGCTGGATCAAATTTTTATAAGATATTCAGCCGCCAACATAGATCATTAGACAGCATGTGTGTCTACTAAACTAATGGTCTCAGGTTAGATTCCCGACATAGCTAAAAAGTTGGTTTGAATAATTAACAACCAGTGGGCCGGATTTTCTATATGTCCTAGTCTTTAGCTATACGCATTTATGAGTAAAAAAGTTACCCGAGATTTATGCTTGAAAACAGATTATTCAATGAAAAATAAAACATGTTTTTATTTATTCTAAAACCAAATTATTTATACCAATAGAAAACCTAATTCTGACAGTTAACAATTACCACTCTAAATATAAAACTACTTTCAAACACCAATGTCTATATTTTAGCCAATTGTATTATATGACACCCATGGTTTAAGATATGTTTTCTTTTCCCGGCCCAGTGCCTTATTTAAAGATATATTTCCTGTATCATTAGCGTGGTGGTGAAAAACTGTTTACCGGTCTAGATCGTAGTTGAAGTTTCGAGGTAACAGATGGCATTGAAATCTAGAAACCACCAATTTAGAGGCGAAAAAAACTGTGCTATGCTGAGAAAATATATGGTATGTGATTTTAAAACAAAAATAATGTAGATCTAGTGTTTACTTCGCATTTGTTTCAATGAATTTTAAGTTCATATATATATTTCTTAAGGGCATTCAGATATACAGATATAATAATTAACTGGATAAATTAAATTTTTTCTTTAGCCACTTATTAAAAAGAGAGAAAAACCTTATATTTGCGCATGATAACTTGTTTGTTGAGCCAAGTGTCTCCCTCCTGATTCCTGGCATGTATTAAAATCTATCATTGGTGAAATGTTGGTTTAACCATTCATAGTGATACTGCCATGGATTTTATTTTGTATCTGTCCTAAGGTTTTAGTGTATTTTATTACAAACACTTTGAGAATATTGGTATCATTTATATTAAATAGTTAAATCAATCATGTTTTGGAAAAATTGCATTACCATATTATATTAATACGAACCTTTTTTTGAAATTTAAAATTAATATATTTATCGTAGCATTTAAAGAGGGGGAAAAACTTGCGTAAGTTTGCAGGGAAAAAAATGCTTGGAACAATTATTTTTAAAGTGGTTTTTTTTAAGTTAGCTTGACACGTGCTTAAATTCAAACTTTTGTGTTTTAGCTCAAATGGATGTTTGAGATACACAGAATTTCCTTTCGATTTCAGGTCAGGTGAAATGTGCAGTCCCTACCACCACAAACCACATGGCTAGCGCTAATTCTGCAACCACCGGGACAAGACGACAGGGTATCGCTCTCGCCGCTCACCAACCACCTTCACGCAACACCCCAGCCGGGAATTAGTGGTCCAGTAAATAAGGTTGGTGGAGGGTTGTCTCCGTCATAGACTTCTAAGATGGCCTGGGTGAGGAAGTTTTCCTCCAAGATGGGGAGCGTCGTTAGGGACGCCTTTCAGAATCTTTTCAAACAAAGTGGCCCTAACCTTTACGTTTACAGTCGGACCAAGTAATAGTGTTCACGTCACGTTTAGTACGAAAATTTCTTAGTAAAGAAGGTGTGTATTACCACACCACCCATAATCCAGTTGTGAAGTCAAGCATTGTGGAATGATTCAATAGATCTCTGAAAGAGCAGATGTGGGGCTACTTTACCAAAAAATAACAAGTATCGCTATATGAATATCATCTAAGATCTCGTTAACGCTTACAATGGCGCAAAACATCCAAGTATTAAAATGGTGTCTGCAGACGTTTCAGAAACCGACGTGATTTAAGTCAGAGATAATCTTTACGGCAAGCGGTGACCAAACTCGAATAGTAAGCTAAAACTCAAGCCCGTTACACAGTGCTTATTTAAAAAAATAATCAAAAATTCTGTTTGAAAAGGCTACGCCAGCAATTGGAGACAAGAAATGTTCAAATTCAGCAGTTTCATGTTGCTACAACCAGTTGTCTACTGGTTGACTGATCTTGTCGAGGAGGGGAAGAGGACGTTTGACGAACATGAATTGCAAAGCGTACGTCTTCCCGGAACATTTAAATTTGATAAAATACTTTGTGTCTAGGCTAAAGGCGCCAGAAAGAAAGTGTACATGCAGTGGAAAGGTTACTCCTCCAATTTTAACTCTCGGAACTCTGCCAGTTACGTTAGCGTCCTACCATTAATCATAAGTTTTACATCACTTTTCTGAGTGACGGCTCTATGAGATATTTACCGAAAAATACCCTCTTGAATTTCAACACGCAAATACCTTACTGTCTTACACTCGACGGACAGTGGGAAGTATCTCTCATCAAATTCTAATATCCATTTTCTTTCACGCTGACCACAAATCCGTGATTCCATTTTGTACGAACTGGTGTTTTCCCTTATTATCAACCACAACCTGCCACTCTTTTCATCAAAAGGGATCCACACAACAAGCCTGGGAATCATTGGGTATCCATCTTTATCGACAAGAAGGGCGTGGGAGAATACTTTGAGAGCTATGTTTTTCCAACCCGTATAAAGTCACATCTGTTATTTATACGCAAAACAATTCTCGAACTTCTCATAGCACAATACAACCTAAAGGCATAGCCCCATACATTTATGGCCATTGCTGTCTCCTCTACCTTCTCTATCGTGCCCATAACATTTCAATGAAAACTTGCTTATCCCTATTCTCAACCACCAATCTAACAGTCAATGACTCTAAGGGGTTGATAGCTTACAACGCATTGTTCAAGATGCTAAGGTTCTTCCTCCCCTCAAGATTCTGCGTCCAATCAGCATGTGCCTTGTCTCCCCTATAAAATGGGTGTCCCGATATTGCGCTGGTCATAATAATGACAGTCGTCAAAACGATCAAACATCGTGGAAGGTCAATACGTATGCACCTGCAAAGCAAAGTTGGCGAGGCCACTCTCCCTCACTAGTTTTTTCAACACTTTGTTTCCGCTGTACGAAGTCTACACCAAACGAGTCATCGTTGGCATGAGTGTCAAGAACAACTTTACACCCTATGTCCAGCTAGAAAAATGCGGAGATAATTGTGTGGTGTTAAGCCGTACAGAGTGATAAGAACTGGTCAAATACAAGTCAGTCCAATCAATGTTTTTCAGCAACATACAGCTTCTTCAGAAGTTTAATTTGACTAATCATTATATCTCTAAGTCACATGTGTTTTGACCATATGGTCGTCATCAGCGCGAAACAAGACTACAGAATTAAATTGGTTGCCTATCTAGCACCTAGCTGTGCGCGTCTTTGCTAGGTGTGGGAACTCATCGACATCACCGTCGAACGATGGGATGTGTAGTTGACACCCATCGCACGATATTGCAACGATTTTATCGACACACTCGTCGTGGATGTATCTATATCCCAACTCGTATAGTAACCAGATGTGAGTATCTACTTGTTGATCCACCAAACTGACACCAAGCATGAACAGGGTTAATTACCATTTGTACTATCTCACAGTTTCAAGGTTACAATATATTCCTGTCTTGACTTGTATTGTCAAGATGCCAAACTGGCACCAGGTATGAATTATCAAGGAGTCCTCTTGTGGTATAATTAAAGGTAGTGATCTATTCCTGTCTCGACTTGTCTTGTAAGCCACCAAAATGGCACCAGGAATGCGATGACGTCACTGGTAAAAATCCATTACCAAATTAATGGGGGAAAGAAAAGGGGGGAGAGAGAAGTTTGTAATACCAAAATAGATCCAGGCGCTTGCAACAAGGAGCAATTTACACTAACTCACACTATGTTCAGACATCTATCAAGAGAGTATGACTCTGCACGCTCCCGCCCTCACGGGCAGAGAAGGATGCGGACCCCAAGCGTTGCTCGCTGCAGCGGGACTCGTTCCTGACGCCCGAGACTACTTGCTCCCCCTACCAATAGATAATAAAAACTCCCACACCTATAAATAAATAAAAACATTCCAACGTCAGTCCCAATCCTACCTGGACATGCGATCCAATGGGATTTCATAAAAAACCAATTTGCACAGATAAATCCAATGGGTACACGCACAAATCAAATTGATAAAACAATCACGGCTCTGATGACGTCACAACATTGTGACGTGGAAAAACCCGAATCGGGGACAAAGGTCAAAGGTCAAATTGCGGTGAAACGCCGATCAGCATAGTGTTGGTTAACACCTAACTTTATAGCACTAATTTATGTACACTAAAATTAATTCCTCAATTTAGTAATGTTTTGTATATTATTTATGAATATCATTGGTTGATACTACCTTTTTAAATTGTGATATGACTTAAAAACACGTAGAGAAGTATTCTATTATTGGAAGACATTTCCGTAATCTCAAGACATTGGCTCGTTATAATGTCTAGTCTTATTCTCCTTGAATTCCTTTTACGTCTTATACATTTCTTTTGTTTCCTATTCCTTACCTTTAAAAACAAAGAACGGAGAGAAGCAAGTCTTCATTTCCTTATAAACGCAGGAAGTATCTTTCACAAAAGGTCTTTAAGGTTTAAGCCAAAATTACGAAACCGGTATGATTAAATTATCCCATTCTAAACAGTAGCAAATCTGATAAAAATACGTTTACTGAGATATAATTTTTACTCTTTTTTTCTTTTGTGTAATGGTTCTCATGAAAATGTAATGCTGATGATAAACTTAGACGCTTCAGTTTATGTGCTGTAATTGCTATTATATCTTTCTCCCTTCTTCAGATTGGCGGTATTATGAATTCGTTAGTATTTTTTTCTCTTCCTCATATATCATTCATATGAATACTAAAGACAATTCTTTCAAAGCAAAGGTAGAATGGTAATATAAAACAAATTGGAGATAATATAATAAAGTCTTTGTGATAAATTGATTTTTTGAATAAACAATAAAAAATTATTTTTAATTTATATATTCCTAATATCGTTACTTGTCCAATTATTGTACATTTTATTTTGTGGTTTGTCTTATCAACCGTTAGTGATACCTGTATGTTTATACTAAAGAAGTGATAGACATATCTTTATACTAAAGAAGTGATACCTATATATTTACACTAAGGAAGTGATATTCATGTATTTACACTAAGGAAGTGATGACCATATGTTTACACTAAAGAAGTGATGGCCATATGTTTACACTAAGGAAGTGATAGCTATATCTTTATACTAAAGAAGGGATAGCCATATGTTTACATTAAGGAAGTGATGACCATATATTTACACTAAAGAAGTGATGGCCATATATTTATACTAAGGAAGTGATACCTATATGTTTACACTAAGGAAGTGATATCCATATGTTTACACTAAGGAAGTGATAGCTATATCTTTATACTAAAGAAGGGATAGCCATATGTTTACACTAAGGAAGTGATGTCCATATATTTACACTAAGGAAGTGATACCTATATGTTTACACTAAGGAAGTGATGTCCATATGTTTACACTAAGGAAGTGATGGCCATATATTTACATTAAGGAAGTATTACCTATATGTTTACACTAAGGAAGTGATACCTATATGTTTACACTAAAGAAGTGATGGCCATATATTTACACTAAGGAAGTGATACCTATATGTTTACACATATGTTTACACTAAGGAAGTGATAGCTATATCTTTATACTAAAGAAGGGATAGCCATATGTTTACACTAAGGAAGTGATGGCCATATATTTACACTAAGGAAGTGATACCTATATGTTTACACTAAGGAAGTGATGCCCATATGTTTACACTAAGGAAGGGATGGCCATATATTTACATTAAGGAAGTGATACCTATATGTTTACACTAAGGAAGTGATGTCCATATGCTTACACTAAGGAAGTGATAGCTATATCTTTATACTAAAGAAGGGATAGCAGCCATATGTTTACATTAAGGAAGTGACGACCATATATTTACACTAAGGAAGTGATATCCATATATTTACACTTAGGATGTGATGACCATATGTTTAAACTAAGGAAGTGATGCCCATATGTTTAGACTAGGGGAGTGGATTATAAAAAGTTAGAATGTACGGCCAGATTTAAGAAAATACAAACATGATTTTTTGATGCCAAAACGAATGAAATTGTATTACATTATTAGTATTATTTTATTCTACTATCCATCAAAAGTTACGGTGGATAATATGGTCAGACGCAGGATTTCGTGATAGTAGATTTAGTAACGCTTCAAGATGTACTAAAATCCTTGTTCAAAGAAAGTGAGTAACCCTTTAGCAAAACCTTCCTTAGAGCACCTCACCAAGATTCTAACCTAGATATTACCATCACCACCAATGCAAAGGATTATTATTTTTACAGACCTTTGGGATATACATTTGTACTAAGGCCCCTGCTAAGCTCCCTTGTTAAATTTTTATGTTAGAAAACATTCTTAAGGTGGGAGTGGAGGCAATTCGAGAAAAGGTTGGTGTTATTGTAATTTTTATAGCAATACATATTTTTGTGAAAAGAAACCAAATAATTCTCCAGTATAAGTAAAAGAGTTTTAACTTTCTTCACATGGTGACGTCATCAGTTTTGAATATCTGTCGATCAGACACTCATAAACACTAAAAGGGCCCATAGAATATCACACTTGTTCTCTGGATACAGTATTTGGCCTGGACTTGTGTCAATTAAAGAATCTTTTTTTTGAAACTTTATCTTTATTCACACTGAGTTGAGAGATTAATAAAAAAAACATTCCATACATGATACCAGACTGAATTAACAAATCTCAACTTAGAAGGCTCAATAGAACAGTACATTCTTGACTATTTCCTCTGTACCGGAAGTTACCGGCAACTCTCTGAGGCTGTGACGTCATGTGAAGTCAACAGACCGTGCACATATATTCTATAGTTTGAAAAGTTATTGTAATAGTGTGAGTAATTAGAGATTTTTTATAAAATAAACATCCCGGCGTGAGTTCGTGAGCGATTTATACTATCTGAGCGGCCACCACCGTTAGCAACGATAGTGCCAACATTTGTGGGTAGAGAGTGTCATGTGTTCAGCACAAAGAAAGCTCCATCCGCTAGTCCCAGTTTTCTAGACTGGAGTTAAATAGGGTCAAATTAAAATAAATGATAGGTTTACCACACGACATCTTTTACATTTTTAGTAGTATTTTCATTTATAAAATATGTAAAGGGTCTAATTTATTACCTGTGATAATATGATACTAAAATATATTATAGATGACAAGGTTTCTTAATAAAACCCATATTAGATCCTTTCGTAATTTCTCCTTCATGTTAGATGTGAGCACCACTTCAATGATTCACCGAATACCTCTGTGGTGCTCAGCTGCACCATCATGGTAGTAGCTTCTGACGTCAAGACTAACACAGACAATCGCAAAACTAAATACAGCTAACTCCCGACTATCCACGGTAACGGAGGAAAAGTGTGCCGCGGATAATCCGCATATTTAGTAGAACAAGTGAGTTCATCATATTCAATTCAAACTAGTATTCACATATCGTGAGTGCGTTTATGAACACATCATATAATTATTTAACATCATATTTGACGTACTATGAAAATAAAAACACTTTAAATCAATGTACGGTACACTCGAGACATATCACTTAAAAAAACGTCTGTATGAGTCCTCTGTTTCATTGCAGATACTTCCTTTTTCCTTATTCTCATATGTATTTTCCGTAACATATTGTTCCAGAACATTAAGCAGGCTATGAGTCCATCCCAGTCCAGTCTCCCTTGCATAAACATTTTACTTCTCTGGTCATTTTCTCTTCCTTGGGGACTTAATGACTACAACAATCGATAGACCTGTGTTCTCCATCAACGCGGCTTTTTTCATAAACGTATCCCCTGCTGTTATTATTATTATTAGCACCGCGTCTTACTACCCGTTCGGGTTATACGCACTTACATTAATGTGTAATGGTAGGGTGATTGTGAGATGAAATGGAGGACCTACAGTTTAACGTGGAATCCAAACCACGGTGGAGGCCTGGTATTCCTCACATTCACAAGATGTCTTGTCAGAGGTGAAGGAAGGGTTTGGTAATCAGATAAATCTTTGCCGGGACCATGGATTGAACCCCGGTCGCCAGCACAGAAGTCTGACACCTTACCCCTAGACAGCTAGGTCACCCTCCCTGCTGTTGGCGATGATCTCGTTAAGCCGCAAAACGGATAATCCACCCGTGGAGGATCGGGTGTTTACTGCCAACTACTGATGTTTACATACGGCGTAAAAAATTAAACCCAAAATACAATATTTTAATAACACTTTATAATGTACGAAGTTTGCCAGCAGTCCATTGTAGATATTTGATAACTATCTCATTATATTTTTATAGTTTAGTAATATGTTGGCTATGTTGGATAAACAGTTTGGTGACCTTACGTGTGGACAGTCAGCGTTAACAATTGAACATCAAGGAAGTTTGTTAGTGACACATATGGCACACATTAAGTATCACGTGAGGCTTTCAAAACCTATTCATGGATATTTTGGTGGACTATTTGATTGCTAGAGGATTACAGCGATATTATATAAAATAGAGCCAATGGTAGTAACACAGCTAGTGTTGGACGCAAGTACGTTGATGTAGTTTATGTGTGGTGTTGTGACAATAATAACTTAGTAATGGAGTATAAACACTATACAAAAATACTCCTTTTTATATTGATGGTAAATTGAAAACTTACTTAAAATATTATATGACATAATAGCTTTTATATTCATAACAGTGATTTCCTCATACGTTCAACAATAACCACAATAAAGAGTTTATAACATTATACATTTTAAGATCTATGAAGTAGGTTAAATTATTCTCGTTAATGCTAAAATAGTCAACTGTCTATATAATCAAGTTTTAAAAACTTCTTATAGATTTATAGAAAGTTATGCTCATTCTTATAGGTACTATACATAATATGATACGTACAATTTAATCTGGATTAAAATACATTTAAGACAGTTTTGTTTGTCTTGCTTGGTATTTTTGTGTTTTTAATGAGGCCACATTAGCTAAGTAATATTGAAGTTTTATCAATAAATAACACAATTAGAGACAGAATAGATTTAATTTCAAATGTCTTTAGAAATCTCTTAATATTAAAAAATATGTTTTACAAGTATATTAAAATATGTGTTCCTGAAGTAATATATAAGTTATTTATTATAGTGGTTCACTTTATGTGCAGGTGTTCCTGGTTTGTCTCTCTGCACAAGAATATAAAATACATCAACATCGACAGTTGGACAAGTCCCTTAAATCACAGACAAGTAGGTATTATATTTATTATTAAATAAGATAAAACAATCATTTTCTGTACACTAATTAAACCTATTAATGGTATATGTTAAGCTCCCACAGATATATACACATACTTTGATCAATATTTTGGGTGCAAATGGCTTTGAGCAATTTGTTACAAAGATACATTATTCTGAGAACGAACCTGAATACTAAGTGTTTAGTGTTACGTGGATCATCTTCAAAAAAGCAATCATTTTCAACAATTACTAAATTGGTTTTGGGTGTGAACGTACCTCAGGCTATGTTTTATTTATACATTTAAATAATAATTATCATAATTATCATACCCTTAGTTATCGTCATCAGTGTCATAATCCTATAAATAAAACAAATTGTGTATTAGTCTATTTATGTTTTTATATGTTTGTGCTAGAACTTCAAAGACAAAGAACCTATAAAGTTGAAACTTGAGATAAATATTCATAGGAATTAAAGGATATACCGCTTGGATGTTTGATTTTAAAATTTTATAATTATTTTGTTACTAATGCATAAACCCCCACGACCAACGCCAACTTTTTATTTTATATACTTTTTTTCTAGTATAATCTTCATTTGTTTTATATTTGGTTTGATCTCCAAGGCAAATATCAAAAATTATATAAACTATTAAATTGAAAGGGAAATTAAAATTTGGTTTGATTTGATTTTTTGTTTCGTATTCACATAATAAAATAAACTCATTATTTGATTTGATCCAACCGTAATATAGATAATGCACCTCCAAAGAAACAAAAGTAATAATTTAATAATAAAATAGAATGTATAATCCAATGTAAGTGTCAGGCCAAGGATGACTTTGTGGAGGACCGTCGACGAAGACGGCAAACAACTTGGACAGTCATGGGACGAGCTCTAGGATGTGGCAGACAACTTAGACAGTCATGGGACGAGCTCTAGGATGTGGCAGACAACTTAGACAGTCATGGGACGAGCTCTAGGATGTGGCAGACAACTTAGACAGTCATGGGACGAGCTCTAGGATGTGGCAAACAACTAAGACAGTATTGGGACGAGCTCTAGGATGAGGCAGAAAACTTATACAGTCATCGGACGAGCTCTAGGATGTGGCAAACAACTTAGACAATCATTGGATAAGCTCTAGGATGTGGCAGAAACTTAGACAGTCATGGGACGAGCTCTAGGATTTAGCAGACAAATTAGACAGTCATGGGACGAGCTCTAGGATGTGGCAGACAAATTAGACAGTCATGGGACGAGCTCTAGGATGTGGCAGACAACTTAGACAGTCATGGGACGAGCTCTAGGATGTGGCAAACAACTTAGACAGTCATTGGATAAGCTCTAGGATGTGGCAGAAACTTAGACAGTCATGGGACGAGCTCTAGGATGTGGCAGACAACTTAGACAGTCATGGGACGAGCTCTAGGATGTGGCAAACAACTTAGACAGTCATGGGACGAGCTCTAGGATGTGGCAGACAACTTAGACAGTCATGGGACGAGCTCTAGGATGTGGCAAACAACTTAGACAGTCATGGGACGAGCTCTAGGATGTGGCAGACAACTTAGACAGTCATGGGACGAGCTCTAGGATGTGGCAAACAACTTAGACAGTCATGGGACGAGCTCTAGGATGTGGCAGACAACTTAGACAGTCATGGGACGAGCTCTAGGATGTGGCAAACAACTTAGACAGTCATGGGACGAGCTCTAGGATGTGGCAGACAACTTAGACAGTCATGGGACGAGCTCTAGGATGTGGCAAACAACTTAGACAGTCATGGGACGAGCTCTAGGATGTGGCAGACAACTTAGACAGTCATGGGACGAGCTCTAGGATGTGGCAAACAAATTACACAGTCATGGGACGAGCTCTAGTATGTGGTAAACAACTTAGACAGTCATGGGACGAGCTCTAGGATTTAGCAGACAAATTAGACAGTCATGGGACGAGCTCTAGGATGTGGCAGACAACTTATACAGTCCAGGAACGAGCTCTAGGATGGGGCAGACAACTTAGACAGTGATGGCACGAGTTATAGGATGTGGCAGACAAATAAGACAGTCATGGGACGAGCTATAGGATGTGGCAGACAACTTATACAATCATGGGATGAACTCTAGAATGTGGCAGACAACTTATACAGTTATGAGACAATTTCTAGGATGTGGCAAACAACTTAGACAGTCATTGGATGAGCTCTAGGATTTGGTAGAAAAATTAGACAGTCATAGGACGAGCTCTAGGATATGGTAAGCAGCTTAGACAGTTATTGGACGAGCTCTAGGATGTGGCAGACAACTTAGACAGTCATGGGACGAGCTCTAGGATGTGGCAAACAACCTAGACAGTCATGGGACGAGCTCTAGAATGTGGTAGACAACTTAGACAGTTATGAGACGAGATATAATATGTGGCAGAAACTTAGACAGTCATAGGACGAGCTCTAGGATATGGTAAACAACCTAGACAGTCATGTGACGAGCTCTAGGATGTGGAAGACAACTTAGACAGCTATGAGACGAACTCTAGGATGTGGAAGACAACTTAGACAGTTATGAGACAAGATCTAAGATGTGGCAGACTACTAAGACAGTCATGGGACGAGCTCTAGGATGTGGAAGACAACTTAGACAGCTATAAGACGAGTTCTAGGATGTGGCAGACAACCTAAACAGTCATGGGACGAGTTCTAGGATGTAGCAAACAACTTAGACAATCATAGGACGACCTCTAGGATGTGGAAGACAACTTAGACAATTATGAGACGAGCTCTAGCATGTGGCAAACCACTTAGACAGTCATGGGACGAGCTCTAGGATGTGGAAGACAACTTAGACAGTTATGAGACGAGCTCTAGGATGTGGCAAACAACTTAGACAATCATAGGACGAGCTCTAGGATGTGGAAGACAACTTAGACAGTTATGAGACGAGCTCTAGGATGTGGCAGACTACTAAGACAGTCATGGGACGAGCTCTAGGATGTGGAAGACAACTTAGACAGCTATGAGACGAGCTCTAGGATGTGGCAAACAACCTAGACAGTCATTGGACGAGCTCTAGGATGTGAGAGACAACAAGACTTGAATGGTGAGGCTATGATCCACATAAGGAGTTGAAGGATGATTTAGGCACCATGTATTACTAACTTTTCGGGTTATACGACTAATTAATAATTAAACTAATGATTTTAGGGATTAGGAAGGTTATATTTGGATGAAATATACCAGAATTTGCGTGGAGGGAGAGTGAAAGTTCATTTTGCAAAAAAACATGCTCAGTACAACTGGTTGAGATTTGAATTTTGATCTTACTGTTATCTGTAGTCTAGTCCACTGCAAGTGTAGCGCATTAGAGCACGTGGCCATAGAAGTGGGCTCAAAGGAATTTATTTATGTTAATAGTGTAAGGGGTTTAACTTCGGGTCAGATACATTCTTCCATACGTACAGAAGCTATTTACCAAATTATGTTTTTAAATAGTCTATCGATACTCAGAGCATGACCAACAGTGGTGTGGATTCAAAGCCAAGAAACCTCGAGAGATAAATATAAAATAGTAGCTTATTTATTGTAAACTAACACGAGAGTGTAAACTCTGAATATTTTATTTTCCACTTTAGTAATCCTGAGTTGAAACTTGACAGATGCTTACCTACTTAAGGAAACCTTAGAATCTACACACTGGGTTAATTAAAAAAAACTTTTAAAATTGGGAGCCTGACGTTCAAAACACGTTACCACTGGTGTAAGTAACTTTAATAAGAAACATAGATACCTTAAGCTTTGCACATGTATTAAAGAAAACTTCATTATGTACACCTCCTTACTAATATTTTTTAAAACAACAACTCAAGACAATTTAAAAAAAATCGATTACTAGCCTAACGACTTATCCTTTGTGATCGCACACTCTGAGAATATAAAACTAAGAACTATAAAAAGCCATCACTAGTCTTAGGACTAGCTCCATACTGTACATAATTTTTTAATTTTTTATATTTTTCATAAGATACTAGTTGCAAGTTCCCGAAGTAGCACGGGTTTACAACAAATCTCTACTGTTCTAAACAATACATACTAATAGTAAACAATATTGGATCTTTTTAACATCACAAGTCAGTGATAGCATAATTAAAGTTATTAGGCTTGAAATGTAGAAATAAGTAAAAAAAGGTTCAGATATGTGCATACTCAATTTTCTCTTAGTGGGTCTTGAAAGCTTCTGTTTTCAAGGTATTTGGGTTTTGTAGTCATCATTTCAGGTTTTCACGTTGTCAAAGGCATAATATTCTCAAAGTATATGTTACCAGAAAGTTGTGTAATCCAGGCATTCTATATAATGACTAGGCTTTCTATATATTGCCTAAAATATCCAGGAAAAGTGTAGAATCATGAAGTTTCACCTTTGCCTAGAAACTCAATACAATGTCTGGTTAGTATTGGGCAGTTAGTGAAATTAGAGTTATACGAGTATTCTACCAGGCTGGCTCCTGCCTGCTGTCTCATAACTGCCCATTGCCCAGTGCCCCTGGTGGATTCCAATCGGTTTCCTCAAAACCTCTCCAGCTCATATAGTTGGATCCAGAAGTGTTTGAGATGGCAACAAAGCTGATAGTAATCGCGTAATTGCAATGAAGGAACTATTTTACACTGAACTAGATAAAAAACTGAAGGAAATTGCAAAAAATAGTGTTTCTTTTACCGGTGAGCATTACTGAGAGTTAGTGAGTGAAGTGTGCTGTCATAAAGAAACAAAGGCTCATAGAGCTAATAGAGTAAGGTAGTAGTTCTGTTGTATTTTATGTGACTAATAGTGAGCTCTTTGATCTACTTCATAAGACACGTCAGTTGATCAGACATGGTCCACGAAGTAGTATGAATAAGAAACTTTCTAAAAGATACAAGAATATTACTCGGTTTGAAGTAGATATACCCAGCTGGGTGAACCTTTTCAGCAAAAGAAGAAGAAGAGATTTAAGAAAGGTCGTGTGGTCAAGCCAATAATGTATTCCTAATCTAATTCACGTTGTAAATTATACCTACTAATTGACTTAAGGACCCTCCCTAACCGTGAGTAAAAATTTATAATTGTATACCAGGAGCATCTAAAGAAATTTGTTGCGCTTAAAGCTAACAAGCAATAATGGGTTGAAGAGGCTACGTACGATCTCATATACATTTTTGCGTTTATTGGTGCACCATAAATCTTGAAATCCAATAATAGTACAGAGTCTACCAGCAAAGTTGTTTCCAGCCTCAATGATCACTGGAAAAAACCTAAAATTTTGCTTCGGTTGCCTCACCAGAGCCAGGGGAGTGTAGAACGGGCGACTAAGATATCGAGAATATGGTCCCAACATGGATGCAAAAGGAAAAACTTTCCATTGGAATGAAGTCATAGAATTTGAACCGTTAATTAAAAATAGATCCCAACAAACCGGTATCAAAATATTACCATATGAAGCTCTGTTCAACTGCAAAATTAATGTTGGGTTGAGTACATCAAGCCTCCTAAGGAAGTTATGCAAACCATTGAAGGTATGGAAAATTTGAAAAATATTATTAATTCAACTAAATAAATTAAGAATGAAGAACCAACGGCCACAGCTTAGAACCTCATCTCAAATGTCGTAATCTCCTAACGAGTCTACATAATCAATTCAATCGACTACAGTTGAAGAGTCTTCATCACTTATCTGTTGTGTGTATTCTAAAGTGAAAAAGTGGAGCTCATCTGCGCCCAGTTTATGGTTGCAATATTTGTGGCAACTCTTCTGGAGGCAATAACAAGGATATAGGGCAGCCATTTTTGTCCGCTTTGCA
Source organism: Timema poppense (assembly GCA_902141375.1). Classification (NCBI taxonomy): domain Eukaryota; kingdom Metazoa; phylum Arthropoda; class Insecta; order Phasmatodea; family Timematidae; genus Timema; species Timema poppense. Next base: position 33,783 of record CABFOV010004151.1, read on the forward strand.
TCAAAAACCAGAATGCTGCTAATGGTCGACACAGTGTAAGGTATAGCCTATAGCAACAGGCAGAGAGACTGAAAGGATGGTCTGACAACAAGTTTCTTTCAGTTGAACAAGCCATCACGGTTCGAGTTCCCATACATGAGGTGGAATAAGGCCAAGGAGATGCTTGCAATATTTTGACCATCGTAATGCACGCTAAGAGTCAAGGTTTGTATAAGTTGGGCACATCAGAGGGAGTCTTAAACAAACCATATGCAAAATTACAGATTTCATTATGGGGGAAAAACTTAATTGCATTGGAAGATATCACTGTCAACAAGGATATTTCCCTAAGATCATGTACAACTTATTTATTTACGGATACTGCACAAGGATTTTTAAAGTGCATGTGGAAAATCAATTTCAAAACAATAAAATGTTTTTGTGTTACAAAGAAGGTAATGTGTAATCCCAAGCGTAGTTTTAGCTCTGCCTGCTTCAATAAATAATAATGACAATGAACTTATCAAGACTATTTCTTTCTTGTAGGACATTATAATTCTTAAATTTTTAAAATCGAAACTTTAATAAGGCAAACAATAACGAAAACTTTAAGTGCACTGTTTTAAATAAGTTGAACCAAAATCCTGGGTTTGATTCCTGTATCCAGGTGTAATTTTTCAATCCAAAGAATATAATCTAGAAAACCTGGTAATTTCATATAATTCCTGGCTTACAAACATTGACGGTAACAAAACATTAAAGTAAAAATTAACGTTTAGGATGCACTTTCGCTAGTTTGCATAATTAATGTTATTTGTGATACACCCAGACCAGAAATCACGCAGTATAGGGTTTCAGGCTCACAATTCGTGTAACAGCAATCCCTTAGGCTAGCCTAAAAACGTAAGTTATTGCCAAGTTTCCATTTTATATGTTTCTTATATTTGTGGCTAATTGAATCGAAAGTTACAATGTGTAATGCCTCAGACTAAAATATATGGTTGTGAGTCTGAGATGCATACCATAAAGTTATCCATAGCTACTTACGTAAAGTTAGAACATGTTTTTCTTAATTTAGTTTAAATATGCACTTCTCATTAATCACGTGGCTCAAAACATTATATTAAAAAAGTACACTTGAGCTGCAAATTCTGGTGATTCACAAAATATTCATGAAAAAAACAACTTTCTATGATTCTTGGCTTTGGAGCTACACACAATGGTGGCCAACGGGTATAAGGCGTTAAGATCTCAATAAACAATCATCTCCCCATATAATGAACCTGACAGACACAGAATTAGCTCACAAGGCTTTTTACATACTCGACCTCACATTGCATACACATTCAATAAACCTTAGAACATTTCTAACACCCTCAAACAACTCTATAACTGTTGGAACACTTTCTTCATTCTCGTCTTACTCATCTTCACCCTTTTTATTTTAATTGCTAACACTAACTTTAACAGTTTTAGTGTAGGCCTCATCTGGTGAGATTGAATTCATTATATATTCATACTCAATATCGATTAATTTCTAAAGAAATCTCATTGACGAATTGTAACAGTTCCTTTAGCGATACCTCTTCCTCTTCCTTTAACTTCACACGTCCGGTAACTAAACCAGCGTGCCGGAAGAAGTATTGTATAGAGTTCATTGACATAACTCATCTTGAACTATCGGCCAATGGTATAGCAAACAGAAAATAAACTTTATTTGCTACAACCATGGTAAGAACTTAATTCCAGAGGGTGAGGAGCAATGTCTGTCTGCATTCGGTATTTTGTCCCCTTCTCATCCTATATATACAATTGTTATATGTCTACGAAATAAAAACCCTCAATTTATCATAAGTCTTAAATTAAAACAACTAAAAATAGTGAAATTGTGGAAGTTAAATTTTTCATGTTCCCTGTAAATGAAGTCCACGGTTCATTATAGTCTAAATTTTTAACACATATTAAAATGTATTTGGATCGAACATGATATTCGCTACACATAAATCCACAGCAGACTGTAGGTTTAACTCTTATGGTTTGAATTCATATCAACGTAATCATTATATTTCTTAATTTCAGGCATGCTAAGCAATGACGTTGAAACGTTTGCTCATTCTAATGATAAACGAACCCATCTCGAGTTGGCTGGAGATGGAATTAAAGGCATCAAGATCCTGGATCCTGCTCCAGGAAGAGGAGGACGTCCAGGCAAGAATGAAGCTTGCAAGAAAAACAAGAACAAAGGTTCTAGGCGCAACAGGAACAACAGCACAACGACTCCTCCAAGTGACGAGGTGACCGGGAGTGTGGAGCAGGATGCGGAGCTGATTCCACAGCAGTAGCCGTCGAGGGTCAAGGGTAGACGACGCCGTTGTACACATCGGTATTATTTAATGTAGTGGGGAGTAATACAAATACATGGTTTTGTGATAACATAAAATATACCTCATAAATATACCTAATACCTTATATAAGTTATATTTTTTTCAATAAATTTTAGTTTTATTTCTGTTTAAGCTTATTTTTTAAATAACAATATTTTTAAATTAAAAAAATCAATAGTTACGTAGCTTACTTTAGGAGAGGGGGTAGATGAAATTAATGATAAAATCGTATTTCTTTATATATGATTGTATATTATCTCTAACCATTTGTTGTTTTTCTCAGAAAAAATGTCTTCATTTATCTTTAATCTGAATTAAAGATATTTTGAGACTAAACTATTCGAAAAGAAAATTGAACCTTCATATTATAAAACACAATGTAATAACTAGTCAAAACTTGAACAGATTATAATTTTTGAAAGGAAATGACAAACATTTAAATTGGTATGGAAAGTAACAAGAATCAGGAGTGGTATTTTTGCAATTCTTATAGCAGACATTTTTTTGGGGCAAAACAATAATAAAATAATGATTCAATGTAAATGCTTAGTTCGGTTTTCTACATGCAAATATCCATTAACTGTTTGGATTTCTGTGTGTAGACAATTCAACTTAACGTATCTATGGAAGAAATATTTCATTTACTGTATGTAAAATATGTTATTAAGAATTGCAAAAATACTAGCCTGAGCTCACGTGGTTTACTTCCCTCCTTAAAAGGTGGAACGACCTACCCATCATCCCGGCCACCTTATGTAGTTATCTATAAAAGTATCAACTTTATGGCTAAACTCACATGTTATACATATTTTTGAGCTATTTTTAGTTGAAATAATTTATACCATAGATCTATCTATGTATGTAAAGTGTAAAATTTTATTTTAATTCCTTTTAAATATCTGAGTTTAATAAATATTTGCCTTAGTTCTATGTATTTTATTTATAAATTGTTTAAGAAAGTATATAAACATGTTTATCCAAGCTAGCAGGGAAAGATTTAGCTGTTTTATCTAGTTAAACAAAATCTAGTAATATGTTAGTTCCTCTTATAAGAACCCACTCGAATTAACCACTTGGAATAGTATTTTATTCGCCTGGTTTGTAGCTATCTGTACCTTAGGATTGGAAATATAAGGAATACATCGTAAAGGGCTTTTGATCATAAGAAATAATAAAATCTGCTACAAAGTGTCAAAGAAGGAAGTGGAACTGAAAAATAAAATTTATCTGTTTGAGAATAGTTAATTATGTACTTTTAATCTCACTGGAAGATGTTTTTAAGCTTTAAATGTAATATATATTTTTTTTCTGACTGTCTATTAGAAGGCTTTGGCAGACTTAGTTTTATAGTACACCCTGACGTTTTGGTTTTGATGAAAATAATAATAATAATAAGTACGGTTATTTAATTTATATAAGCATTATATTTTGTTTGTATATTCTCTAATTAGGATTTATGCCCACATGAAATACCAATGATGGACATGATTTTTTTTTTAAATAGTTATATGGAAAAATTTCAAGAGGATCCATTTAAAGTCTGGGAGGAATATTTAAAAAAAAATTGTCATCTCTTAAAATTTTAGTTAAATTCCATTCTCCTGTAATAATAGAATATTCGTATATTCATCGCATATAGCAAGTTAAACATAATGATATATTTCATTTTCGTTAAAAAACAAAAACAATTAATAAATGTTTCTAAAAATAAATACATTTTACCTACTGAAACTATATTCGATTAGGAAGATATAAATATTATGAAATTTCACTCGAAATATTTTAGTCAAATGTTCGCAATTTCACCTATTTATTAACAGTATATATATATATATATATATATAATCAGATTTAATAATAAACTTGTCTCATGACCAATTCTGTGGCCTGATAATCTAAAGCGTCACACTTGCAATATACTTACTTCATACCCTCCTGGACACTTTCCTCCCCTATTGGTTTTGCTTTACGCTGATCCCGTCTGGTGTCACGCTCCCCGCAATCATCTCAGACCTCTTTGGTCTCTTACGTTCGCCATCTTTATCTTCTTATTTGTCTCGCCCGATCCCGAACCTAAGGGTTGCTACCTCTCGAGTTTGTCCTACACCAAATAGCAGATACATTGGTCAGTTTTCATTACTCTGTTCCAATATTCAGGCCAACAAGGGCTGATCTCCCTTTTTGTCAAATTCCCCACCTCCTACAACAGCCACCACCAGTCATCGTGGAAATTATGTGGGCCCGGCTGATGGCTGCAATAAATTGTTTCTCCAAGTTGTAACATATTAGTGGTTATTGACGTTAAATTGTATTTATTTACTAGTTTGTGGGTATTTTTTTGCAAATTTGTCCTAGTATGTTTCAGTTATTAATTTTCTCAGGGTTACTCGTCCAAATTTTACATTCGTTTTTATAACGTTATTGTTGGTATTTGTGTTGTTCTGTTGCCTGTGAAAACAATACACACTGAACTGAGTGTATTGCCAACTACGGGGAGATCGGGGTTCAAATCTTGGTTGGGTGTACATGGTTTTATTAATAAATGGTCTTACACTCTACTTCCACATAAATTCAGATACCTTTCCTATAAATCAAAACTTCCTCATCCATAACGCGTGACCATTCCTCACATAACCAATTTTCACTAGCATCGGTGGGAACTAACTAGTGTCAGGCTATTCTTGATTGAATTTCTGATGGAAGAAAGGTCTGGGTTCTAATCCTGGTTGGGTGTATTGAGGTGTGTATTTCGTAAATATTTTCTCACACTCCTTCCAAGGAAGTTGAAGTGTTATGGCCCCACGTTGGGTGCCAATTGAAGAGTTATTGAATTGATCGGTTCGCGTTGGGTGCTCTCAACCCCTTGGAGAAAGAAGTATCGTTATCGTCAAGAAATAATAAAACACGAGATTTTGGTGGATGTTTCATAACCATCCTAAACAGGAAATGTTATATTACATTGCCGTCTTTCTGTCTAGCTGCATTACTGATTCTTGGCGTAGAGCCGATACTATTTTACTCAACATTTTAAAACATGGAATCTGGGGTTTTGTCAAGGTTAAAGTCCCATCTGTGTACATCAGGTTGGTTTTACCATGTAATTTATAGCTGTGATCCACTCTACTTTGCTACATTTCTTCTAAGTTACCCTCTAAATATTATAACACTTAGAATATTGCTTTTATAAAATTAGTATCTAAAGAATTTCTTGCTAATCAAAATATATTTGTAGCTCAAATTGTATAATACTACACTAAGATTGTCAATATACTCGTAATATGTTTATCACCTCGTTTTGCTACCATTTCAGGTTTTACGCATATATAGTCTATTAGTTACGCTAATAGTTTTATGGATGAGGAAGGCTATATTAAGAGGAGGTATACACGCATTTGTGTGGAGGGTGATTGGAAAATCATTTAGCGAAAACCACACTCAGTACACCCGACCGAGATTCAAACCCCTATATCCCTGTCATTGGCACTATAGTCTATATTGAGTGTGATTTCTTAGGCCATGCGTCCACCGAACCAGGCTAAGTATATATTACAAATAATGTATAGGTCAGAAATATGAGTACATTAATAAATTGTACTGAATAACATTCTCTTTATTCTAAAATCAAATTATGGTTAAAAAAATGAATAGATAATCTGTAATTTTAATAAGTAATTCATAATCACCATGCGATCATATTCCAGGTCCTAAATTACTCTGTTAATGTCAGTCAATAAATGAAATGTTTCTTAAAGTAAATTAACGTTTAGTGTAGCTACAGTTAGTGTAGTGTGAGGGGGTGATTGAGGGTGCAAACCCATCCAATTTTAATGTAATTGAGGGATGCCATAAAACCTGCAATGACGCTTAGATTTGAAACGATATAAGAACTTTGTATTATCATTGGCTAATATTATTTTCTACCCCCACACAATAAATACAATTATATGTGTGACTAGTATTTCATACTATTATTTAATTGCTCTAATTAAACCATTACACACGTATTAGTTTTGTGTATTTTTTGTTTTGTTTTACATATCGTAACAATATTACTATTTAGCCTATTGTACAAAATAGGGGTGAAACTATCTTGTATAAAATTAACTTAAGGTACTTGAGGCCTATCACTTTTACTACAACTATTATTTCATGTTGCTAGAAATTACACCTTTTACCCCTTTTACTTTACTATATACATACCCTTTAAACGGCCTGTAGAGTTATACAGTACCATGCTATTTAGACAATTGTAGTCTGTAGTCCTCCTTCATAGCCCCGCCTACAGGTACTGCTCTCAAAGTCCAAACTATTGAATACAACAAAAAAAAGTGTTTTATTCGAAGCGATTTGGTAGACTTGTTATTCATCAGAGACAGTTTTTATTACTATCATTCCCTAACAATACAAATAATAACGCTCACAAACTTACAACCCGCCACTTCACTCTGGCATACATGAAACATCCTGTGGTCAATTATAGCCGGAAATAGCACACAATTATTTAAAGAAATACACCCCAATAAACCACCACTTCTCTTTTGAGAGTTTCGAATGTAAATGACGGTAATTTGTCTAGTACAAATTATTTTATAAGTGACGTTTTACAATTTGTCACTAACGAATATAACGAGAAGTTTAGCGCTATGCCGTGCGTCACAGGAAAAAAAAGATTAGTGGTATTAAAACACGACAATCCCCCAAAATGCAACAATTTTTTTTATAATGGTTGATTTATTTCAGTCCGTTCTTTTTGGTTTTCTTACTACAATATGAACAAAAATAGTTTAACATACGATAATAGATTGTGTGATTCTCTCATATTGAAAATATATGGTCGATTGCTCGTCGACAACCAAAGTAAAATACACACACAAGGAATAATTATATCTGTCTTTTAAAATTATCACTGTCATATTTGACGACTTTTCAGTAACATCCATGTTCATACTTGTTGCACCCCTTAACGCATGGCCAAGTTTCACTCGCATCAGGGAGCACTGGTTTCAGGTTCCTCTAGTATGGATTTCTGGGGATGAAAAGGTTGGGGTTATTATCCCGGGTGTACTGCATGTGCTATTTAATAAACTGTTTCTCTTTCTAACTACACATACTCAGGTACATTTACTCTAAACCCTTTCCTTTCCCTCATTTCCTCATTAGATAAATTAGATTATTTAGAAAAACTGGATGGGTAGTAGGACACGTAAAAAACAGAGGGCTGCTTTAGCTCAAACCAGTTTCTTTGAGGCCTGCGCACACCAACGCGTGAACAAACGCAGGAATTTGTGGCGGGATTGGGTGTGGTCAAACCGAAACGAAGAGAATTGCGGAAGCTCAAGGAAGGTTACCAGTGTATGCAGGTCCATGACTCTTGGCTCGGTTTAAGTGGACATGTTCATTAAATTATTAATTAAGTGTAGTCTTAAGTTTGTAGCTTTGTGTATTTCATCAGAAGAAATATTTTTGTTACTTGCTGTAGCTTAAGATAAATATATAAGAGCTAAGAAATAGGTACATGACATTAATAAAGAAAGACTGTCACACGTATAATATTTACTCACCAAATACTTTTTAAATTTATTTTTGATCTCTTTCCGTATCCGGCTCTTCTTCTTCTTCTTGATGTTATTGTAGTCTCTATGGATTGGATCGTTAAACATGGGTCAGGTGTACATGATTTCTAGCAACTGCTCTGTGATGGATATGGTGATATCATAAAAAAAAGCACCACCGTTTGCAACCAAATATACTATCTGGACGCGGGAAAACAGAGCATGCAGTGAGCCGCGCGGGACGACTCTGCAGCCCCAGGTTCATCATTAAATAGCCCGGTTAGTGGTCTCCTATATCTCGTAATGGTATTGTTGGTTTGCGCGAGTTTCGCTTCTATTTCCACTCTCGCGTGGGTCTGCACAGACCTTTAGACTGAGAGAAGGTCCTGATAATAACCACTAAACCCTTATCTTGAAACATGTTTTTATTGATATAGTAATAATAATTGTATTAAAAATAAACTATCTACTAATGCCAATATAAGTCATTATCGCTCAGCCTCGATTAATATATTTTTACATAAAGTTGATTACTAAAACAATTCTATTGATTAAACATTTATAGAAACTTAGATCTAAATCCAAAGTACCCAATAAAAATGGAGCAAGCGTCGCATCCTCTTCTTTATCAAATAATGGTAACTGTACCAAATATAGGTAACATGATACAACTGATATGTTTGGAATAAAAAAACTTTCTATGATCGAACTAGGTACCAATAAATTTTTAAAATATTTTTAAATGAGCAGAATTATTTTTAGTTTAAAAGGTCCGTTATGAGCAAGTATTAATGGTGGTCCAACTATAACCAAGATATTATTTCTCTGTAGGTGAGACAGGGGTTAGGATAAGGCCACACGTTTGGTTCAACCCTCTGTGTTAAAGCTGTTTTTGTCACGCAAAGAATGGAAACCAAGAGTTTCATTGGTCGGATGTTAGACAAGCGATACCTATCACGACGTAAGAGGAACGTTAGATTCAGCTTCAAGGTCATGTTATTTTGGAATGCGATGGGGTCACAGACACATAATATACCCAGACACTCAGGTTCAAATGGTTACGCTCCTTTTGCAAGTTTGAGTCCTTCAACACTAGGTTCGCTACGTTCTGTCCTATTATCACCTAGTACAGACACTAGTGAAGCCTAGTGTTCAAGGACTCAAGCTGGCAAAAGGAGCGAAGCTAAACCCTCGTAAAGTTGCGAGTCTGTTTATATTATTTGTCTGTGACCGGGGTACATTTTCCAGGTGACATATCCCGATTCTCTATCTGACACACGTGCGACAAAAACCGACGGAGGTTCCTCCACTATGGTTATGCCTTCACGTTCCTCCAAATGTAATTCAAGTGTAACCCCAAGCCACATCCACTTGCGTTTTGATAAGTATTCTATTTTTTTTATGAGTTAAAATAATCGATATTCTAAATTAATTACAATACCTTCAATTATTTTGATAGTGAAGTGTTGAAACGTTTCCATAGATGGACCACAATTAATAATGTTGCAGCTACACAGACAACCCACAATTTGGAGTGGCTAATCATTTTTCCTGGTATAATTATTAGAAATGGTGTTTGTGCGACTGAAATGTACACAACAATGAAGATAAGTAATGGTGGACAAACTGTTATTGTTGCTCAGTGTAAACTCTCTCTTAACGATGCAACCCCCCCCCCCCCTTAATATCTATAAGGTGAGAGAGGCAGTAAGTTAGGTAAAAGAGTTACCTGAATGAACATAATGATTTTATTGAGTCAAAAAACAATAACAAAGTGAAGCAAACATTCAACACTGCGTGAAGCGCGCTTTTCCGTCCAACGCGGAAATCAATTACAATAAAAGGTAAACATACACGTTACCTCCTCAAGACAAATTACGTTACATAAACCCATCAAAATTTACGGTCCGGGATCTCAGTGACATGGTCTTTGGTTTGTGGTTCTCTGGTTACTTCGCTAACTCGAAAAGTTCCTATCCCAAGGGGAATGGTATAACCGGTTACTCTAGTGTTACAGTTATCCACCCTAATATAAACATATAACTTTCTTACAGACGCCCGCAGTAAACGTGACGTCATAACAATGACACAAGGCCACAAAGTAATAATAACCTATCAACTCTAGTAATTTAACTTGGCGAACAAAGTCGAGTCCAGAAACAGCTATATTTGGAAATAACATAAGCCGGGTTTCGAACCCAGGACCAGACAATCTCTGGTTAAAAACCTAATATTGGCCAAAATACAAGTTACAAACAAATAGGGCTCAGACTCTGAATATAAGTGGTGGCGAAAGCGACGGTCTAATTCCCAGCCGCGATAAGCGCGTAGCATAGTCAAACTTCAAATCCAAAGTAATTCAATAACAAAGTCCAAATAGTAATTTAGAAAGAATTCCCCCCATGACGCCGAAATAGTAATTTTTAGTAAGATGATAATATTCCCCGAGACCTAAGTCGCTGTCCTCACCTCTTGTCCTCAAGCCGGTGGGGTAGTAAGTGACCTGAGATCCCGGTACCACACGTATTTATACAAAATATAATTCTCAGAAAGGGGGGCGGATCGAAGGAAAGGAAGGATGGAGAACATTACAAACTAGGGGGGAGGGGAGATTCGGGACGGACCTAGAGAAGTCTCGAAGCTCGGTGAAGGCGGAAGCGGAACTCTTCTTTCCCATTTCTTTGCTGGCCGAACACGTGGTCGAGCCTCATTGCCGGCCGGCGTAGACACGCCTTCAGTCAGTCTGTTGTATTTGGCGAGAGCGGAGGTCGCTGGTTGAGCTAGTGCTGCGTGTTGACCTTGTGAGAGCGGGCTGCCCCAGTTGGTGAGCGTTATTACAATGTAAGTTGTTACAACGAGTTTTGCAGCTGCAACTCTTAGCCTTTGTTTACCGTGAAACGTTGCAAGCTTACCACACATTTAAACTATAAGATAGGGACATAGTTTAGTCAACCAAGGAAATACTGTACAAAGTGTACACTCTTCAACTGACATCTTCTATGGGGGGTAGTATTATGAATCTATAACGATGTAGTAGTTTACAAATCACAAAGAATAGAAGTAAAACTAGAGATGAAAAAATAAATTATTTAATAAGTGTTTGATGGATCTTCCATATTTAAAAAGTTTCAATGTTTTTCATCATCATCATCATCATCATCATAATCATAATCATGAACTGTTTCCAGCCTGTTGCCGGTTTTGGTTAGTAAAATACCTCCATCTTCCTCTATCCTTCCTCCTGCACTCACTTCCACTCTCCTCCTCTCACTTGCATACTTGCTGCTCTCTGTTCCTCCCATCTCTTCCTTGTGGTATAATCCCTAGATATTCCACATCCATTAATCTTCTTGGAATCCTCTTCTCTTCCATCCTCATTACATGCCCATACCATCTCATCCTAGCTTCCTCTACTATCTCATATATCCATTTTACCCCAACTATAAGCCTTACATCTTCATTCCTAATCCAATCTCTTATGGCGACAGCTAGCATACTCCACAAAACTTCATTTCCAAGGCATCCACTTTCCTTTTTTTTTCTTTTATCCAAAGTCCATGTTTCCACTACATACGTTACTACAGGTACGAAGTATGCTTTATACAGCATTTCCCTAAACTTTAGGGGGCCTACTATTTTCCATAGTAGGTCTCTTACATACCTGTAGAAAACCTCTCCATGCTGCCCTCGTCTCACTATATATTCTCTGCTGCCTGCTTTTGCCTCAATCACACTACCAAGATACTTCACACACTCTGCTTCTTTCAAATCTACTCCATCCAGTTCTATCATCTTTCTAGGTTTTTATTGATTACAAACTACTCGTATAGTTAGAAACTAACCTAAATAATAATTACAACCAACAGGTATGATAGATGACTAAAGATAATTAATGTTCATGTAGTTAGGTGGTGCTGTGTCCTAGCATCTGCTAAAACATAATGAGAGAAGAGAATGTAGTAAAAGTTGTCCACCAATATGCTCTCCTGATACAAGCCTTCATCACTATGGAACAACTAAGGAGAATATCGGGCTAGATTTAATAAATAGAGTACTCGAGCTCCTAAATTAACAGCCATAGACCGGTGAGGATCATGGTACCTACTAACCTCTCTAGCATGAATTTGAAATATTTGAGTAACACATAGCTATTACATTGTTTTGGGACTAAAATAACTATGCTTGTATCATTTCGATTCACTCACTAATCTCTATCTCTCTCTCTCTCTCTCTCTCTCTCTCTCTCTATATATATATATATATATATATATATATATATATTGTACCGTTACGCCTAACTAGACGTTTCCAAATAAAAAAAAAATATAATAAGCTAGCAGAAAAATTTAGCGTGTGCTGAGTGAGTAAAAAGCAAGGTAAAACTGGGCTAAACCTAACTGGAGCCCAGCATACGCGACAAGAACTATTTCGGGACTCGTCCCTGCGGTCAGCCTCAATATCAATAATCCATGTCATTAACAATAAGTTTATACGACAACATATTTTGGTCGAAGTGACCTACCTAAGGATGAGTAGATAAAAAGGTAAAATATAAACATATTAGTCAAGATTTTTATTTATATTCAACAAGATGTGGGTAACAATTTATTTAAAGCAATAGCCTCAAAAGAGATAGAGAATACACATACGCAACCTTGCGTCATGGCCTCATAGGGAGGTCGCAGAACATATAAGCGGATAGCTTCGCTAATCAAACTTGGTTAAGCCAAAAACAATAACTGACTCTTGACAATAACCTTAGTATAAATGTCAATGTTCAACATTAAAATATTGAACTATTTCCTGTCAGTCGTTCATTATCTCTCTTTCCCATAAACGGGAACAATAGGCAATATCCCAAATTACAGAAAGATCAATTTGACGTTAGTCAGATAACCCATAATGACTCGCCAGTACAATAACAAATATTCACCCTACGTCGTCATGGCGGCTATCATTAGTTTCTCATACGCGCTGATGGCGCCTACTACGCTAAGTTCAAGAGAGAACTATAGAACAAAAAATATGAACAGAGTAAATTTAATAAATGGAATCAAATAACATTATATTTTAGTAAGCAAAAAGGCCAAAACCTAACATCTAACATTTAACATGAAGTAATATAAACTAAACTCCCTAATGCTTAAAAAAAAATATATTACCAAAAAAACATATTTACGTTGCCAGATATTTTACTGTTGCCCAATACTTAAACCTAATACTCAGAACAAACATCATGGGCAAGGTTTTAACGTTACAGTAAATCAATATTAACAATAATCACAAGTGAGAAAAATATATCCTTGAAACAATGTCTTTTCTTTGGAGTTCGTTAATACCCATTTCAGCCCATTTAAGAGAAAAAAGCTTAAGTCCGCAATCCTTAAAGTCAATGATACGCGCAAATATCAAAGTTAGAGTTTTATGCGAAGATTAAGAGTCGAAAGAGAATTTTGAAAAATAAACATAATGCCGAAAAGGAATTTATCTTACATGGCGTTATCCGAAGTCGTAGCTTAGCACAAGCTACTTCCAAAGCCAGTCCCAGAATGGCGCTTATCCCACTCGGTCACACTTATATACAAAAAGCACAGATCACAGCACACGGAGTGAATGGAAGGCAAGGGGGGGGGGTTTCCAAAGAATATAGAGAGGTGTGGAATGTTCTACTAGTCTCTCGGTGGCAGACTTGAGCATAGGTGGAGTGTTACTTCTTCCTTGTTGAAGATCTTTGCTGCGGGAAAGTCGTTGCAAAATGTTGGGACAGGCGTGGCCTTCAGTATGTTGTGATCAGTCGTGTCGTTCGTTCGTGAAGGCGCGTAGCCAACCCGTCCGCCGGTGGAGTTGGTAAAATAGGTAAGTTGATTGTTTTTTGTTTGGCTTGTGGCAAACAATGCTACAATTTATATACTTGAAATCATTGTTGGTGGGCTATTAATACATTTCTCTCTTCCTCCACCTCATATTTTATTAAATATAAATATATATATATATTTTTTTAAATAAAATATGAGGTGGAGGAAGATTTAAATGTATTAATAGCCCAACTCCAATGATTTCAAGTATTTAAAGAGCACGTTAGTTTGAGCTCATTTGCATCGAGATCCAGCTGTAGTTCAATCTTACGAGGCCCCCAGGTTTGTCAATATATTTAAAGATAAAGTTACAGAGGATCCAGTTAGTGCTATCCGCTATACTTTCTTCCTCTTGATATATGAGAAAGTAAAAACAAAACATTTCAGAATTATTTCATTAGTAAACTAATATTAAATGAATGTTTATATTAAAAACCAATATATAAAATAATTTAATAATAATTATTATTTGTATTATACAAAACTTTATTAGATAGGCTACCCATTTTTAACCAAATAATTAAAACCATTTTAAAATATTTCCAACTTTTGAAAAATCTTTCATAGGTAAGCTATCTTAAAAAAAGTTTACCCCCAAAAGAGTGTACAATGTAAAGTGTCTCGTTAAAAACTCCCAAGATACTCATTTGTGACCAAATCATTAGAGCCATTAAAAAAAAGAGGTATTAAAAAATTACTCAGGACTAATTTGAGGGCTATGGTCAAAGTAAAAAAAAGCCTTATAAAATCTAAATATCAAGCTAAAACAAAATCCATATAGCCATTCTGGATTCGTGGCCAGAGACAGACAGTCATAAGGACAAAAAAAAAAAGAGTCAAAATCAACTTTTTTGGGTTAGGTTCACATAAAACTTTAGATCGATTTTTTCACGAGTATAATACTTTATATTGATTTTATGAAGTAAAAAAATAAAAACTATATTTTTGGATCTGTTATTGTTAAGTAGGATTACCATAATATTCATTACAATAATAAAAACAGAACCGAATAAAATTCAAATTTGATTTATTGGTACAGGCACTACTATAATTAGGTTAATTTTATATTTCAAGATATACTGTTTAATAAACTTTTTTATGAGTAAGCCCTTGAGCAGTTTTTTAAATACATTATCGAGTAGAACAAAAATGTTGGAACCATTTATAAAGATAATATACAATCGATTAAAGTAAGTCTTAAATCACTACATTTAATTATTAATCGTTGCATTCCAATTACAAATTGTGCGCTGTACACTAATCATTATTTAATATTAGACTTTAATAACTACATTTCTATAGTTGTATTATGGTTATTATGAGTATTATTATTGTTATTATTAATTTTGAATTGAGCGCTATCAAATATTTACCTTTAGTTATATGTTAGGCATGAATATAAACACAGACTTATCTATGCTAATGTTAAATATATTGAAATATATATGAAGTCCGCTTGTTACCTGTGTTGTTGAAATTTTATAAGTAAAACATATTTTTAAAGCTTATTTGAAAAAGACGAAAAAATAAAAATTACTATTGAAGCAAGCGACTTTATATAACGCTATTTATTTGTAATCTTTATTTTTCGATTAAACACTTTTTCCTATTAATGCGGACACAAAACAACAAGCCTAACTAAAATACAATTTATTTTTCTATTGAAAATTGAAATGTATTCTGTAATTTACTCTTTTTGTTTTCAGTTTATTTGGGGATCGAGTCGGTCAGAAAATTAATTAATCCTACAGTAATTGGGAGTATACACCGTTGAACATAAGGCTTAAAAACTAATTTTTTTAAATCATCATTTTATTGGATTCGCCCTGAAAGTACAAGGAACATAAAAGTGAAAATCCTGTCTAGATCGGTTCAGCAGTTTTAGAGTTAACTATGAACAAACAAACATGAAAATAAACCTCATAATTAAGTGTAATATAAGATAACGTNTGTTTATGTAGTTTACTTCCTCTCCCTTTATTACCTTCTCATGGTCGGGGTGATAACAAGACGTAGAGAGGGTGTAACACTCGGTATATTTTTACCTTGGATTTTGGAATATAATCATTTATAATATTATGTGACACTTTACACGGAACACACGCGATTATTAATAATGGGTTCAATTGACAATATTGGTTCAGAAAATGGACCGGCCAGTAAACATAAAATGGCTTCAGTTTGGACAGGAACTATCTAATTTGAACATGTATTGAGGGTAACCTCATGTATTAAATATGGCGTCTTATCTCTCTATACAAGCAATCTAATTGGAGAACTGCCATCAACATATTCAGTTTTATGTGCCACAACGGTTCACTGACAAAGGGTTATTACCCTCGTATTATGAAGTGGGGTGGGCCTGTGTGGTGTGTGACTAGGTTGAATCACGTCTAGTGGTGGTATATTAGTGGCAGCCATACATACCACATCAGAGCTACATTGTTACACAAGGCGGCAATATGAAGTGGTTATATATCGCCTTGCTCACGTGAACACTTGGGTGAGTAGACATGTGATATTAGCTTGAACACTATTGGATCTTAGACAATGTAAACTAGCAACATCTCTCAATAGGGGAGAGTATTCATAATTTAGTTTTCAACTATTCTTGGACTTGTCGCTACTCACGATGGCATATTCAATAATTTAAATGAAAGTGTTTAAATAAGGTATTGGATTGAAATAAATGTAAAATTAAACTATCGACAAACATATATGATATTAAAATCTTTGGTTAATTCCATTAATACCTCAGGAAAATTAAAATAATAAGTATTGTAATTTATAGATTTCAGTGAGAAAGTATTATGGGAGCTTTAACATATAAGTTTTATAAATCAAAAAACAAGAATATATTTAAGAGGAATCCATAATCATCATCATCAATAATTTACACAACCGGGGTGTGATTCACAAGCATTCGCCACTTCTTCCTGGTGTCTTATAATCTTTGTTTATCAACGTTTCCCAACCTAATCCCTGTTTACTCCACCTTTGATTGCACAGTTTCTAAACATCTTTTACTTGGACTTCTCCTTGGCGTTTTTTTGTTTCTCTTTTTTTCAATCAAAATATCTCCTTGCAGCTCTAGTGTTACTCATTCTTATCACGTGTCCATACCACTGAAGCCTGCGCTTCCTTCTATCACGGCAACCAGAACCGTGATTCCCACTTCTTTACTATTTCCTTCATTTACATCTTGTTTTTCCTAAACTTTTGAATGATAGTTCTGATTTATTCAATTTCCACTGCTTGGATTTTGATGTTGTCCTTGTCTAGTAGGGTACATACTTTTAGCCCATATACACTAATCAGTAGAGAGTAAGTGTGAAACTTGGTTAATTTCTGGAGTATTTTGCTCTCCTACAACAGCTTAGTCACTAGAGTATAAAAATGTTATTATTTTTGTGTTATATTGAGTATTTTCTGCTAAAAAGTGTTTTATTTTAAGATGATACTCCAAAGTATTTGAAGTTGGGACCTGATTCCTAGCTGACTATCCCCAGATGGATGTTGAACTTATTCCCTTACAGTAAACTATAATTTCCATTGTCTTGGGCTTACTGACATTCATCTCAAATTATCTGAATGTGTTGTTCCAAGCATTCAGCTTATCTTGTAATTCCACTTCAGTTTTTCCCTAAATCAAAACATATCCACAGATACCATGGTGTTAGCTTCAATGTCCTTTATATATTTTATAATCCGGCCGATTACTATCATGAATTGGAGTGGTGATAACTAAAATACACTTCCTTGTTGGACTTATTTTTTTAACCACTCTGATCTTCCATTCCTTAGCTAGACATAATTGCTATATTTCTCGTATAGCATCTTCACTTTGTCAAACCGGAGGTTCAACATGTCATACCTTCCATAAATTCACAGAGCTTCTTTCTTGGAACACAATCATAAGTTTTTTCAACATCCAGATATACCATCACGATGTTCTTCACAGGTTTCCAGTACTACTCCAAGAGCTTTATCACTGCATATCTGAGATCGGTAGTTCCTTATTCCTTCCTGAATACATGTTGCTCTTCTTATAATAGTGGCCCTACAATATTCCTTAATATCATATTTACAATCGTACTCAGCAACATTAAATTGTGTAACAGTAGCGTGATGCCCCTTTGGTTTTCACACTTCCTAAATTACCCTTTTGAACAACTGGATGAGACCCTGTTCTCTTTCTAGTTGCCTGACAGCACTCTGCATAGCTAGTTTAAACCTGGCATTCCGACTGACTTTATTATGGTTAGTTAGTCAAACCCTAACGACTTTTCATTCGTCAAATTTATCAGTTATATCTCAACTTCCAGTCTTGTTATGGCTTACATCTATTTTACAGTAATTTTTTCTGTTGTTGTTGACATCTACATTTAAAAGTGTGTCGAAGTTCTTATTAACAACTTCTTTGATTCCTTCATCTGACCTCAACAAATTTTCGTCATCTGTTTATAATGCGAGGATGTTTACATGATCATTATTTTTATTATGTACTATATTGTATGGTAACGTAAGATTATTTTGTTGACTATCCTCCTTTATCTTGGTAGTAGACCCATCCCAAACATTTTTCCTATCCTCCCTGAATCAATAGTTTAACTGATATATTCTTGTTCTTTTCCCAGACGTTTAATTTCATCTTCATCTTGTATATTTCCTGTTATCTGATTTTAATTATGGGTTTCTCTACAGCGTACCCTCAAGCAAGATGGTGATCACACATTCGTTACTTACGTCCTGGTTTGTTACTAGGGTCTCTTAGACTACACAGGCCTTCCCCCGTCATAGCTCCCCGATTGCCGCAGGACTTTATAGTTAATTCAGGCTTACCTTCGAAAGACGCCTTTGCGTGATATCGTTTCACTCGGAAATGTTGCTGCTCATCAACAATCACACGATTCTTGGCAGGCTCAGAACCTATGCCCAGTGGCATAGAGACTACAACGACTGGAGATTCCGAGACTGTTGCATCCTTCATCCGCCTTCCCGATCGTTAGAGCTGTACTAGTCACGTATCTGCCGTTGAGGACTTTATTTATTCTATGCCATTGACCATTGTTGGTTCAGCCACCTTTCAGGGTAGTTTCCCACCCCAAGGGCATGATAGTGCATTAGCTTCCACCTGGTCCTCCACCCTCCAAGGATGCCGTTGTCAAGGTAGAGGGAGACTCCTTATCCCGGGAATCATTCGGTCATGAGAGCCTCATCAGTCGAAAGAAGGGTGCACCACGAGCAGGTGAGGTGAACATTTGAGTAGGAGATATTGTCATAAGATTCACTCAACCCCTTACACCATACTTCACCCTACTTCAACAATAAATATACACCAAAAGAATGAAAGTGCAAAATAGCACACAAATTTAGAATTAAGTAATTTTAAATTGTTAACAAACCAACTGAACACGGATCAAAAAGGTTTAAGACCTAAAGATGTTAGTTTTCAAAAAATGTCCTAGTTCCAGTATAAATTAAATTTGGTAAATAAATAAGTCAAAATGTAATCATATTTATGCCCTACATAATTTTGAATAGATCTATACGAAGACTAGTTTTAACTTAAAAAAAATTATATAAAAAATTTCATCCCCAAAATAACGATCACTTAAATGTTGGTAGATCCCTAATTCCTATCGGAGTCAAAGAGTGAAGTTTTATTCTGCGTACTAGTTTATATTTGAATTTGATTAGTTGGTAGAAATGCTAAGGGAGATATCACATGACCAATGAAGTCATTACAAACAAGTCAGAAGTAGCCATATCATCGACGCCTTCGCACAAAGTCGTGAGGATGATGATGGGAGGTTAGGGGAACTCATGTGGTAGGACAACTCACTCCTTTCCCCAAGTTTTAGCGCCTGCGCAGCGTCTTGAACTCGGGGATAAGGTACTAGCAAACAGGGGTCACATAGCACTTGACTTCATTCTTGTTTCTTGCCAAACTCTAATGATAAGCTGTGTTCAGTGTTGGCATGCGTGGAGTGTCCGTGATTATGCGCTGACTTCCCTCTAGAATGGGGTAAATGAGTATTTACTCTTTTAATTTGGTGCAAGTTGATTGCTATGTTAGGTTGTAGCCACGGTAAAAATTAATGATAGAAGTTTAAAAAAAAAAGGCGTGAGCCCCCTTAGATTTATTTAATAAATCAGCCAATCACCCAGTATGCTAAGTGCAAAATTCTATCACTATGCACTTAACACATAACTTAAGTTAACGTGACCTAGTGGACAAGACCACATTTCAAAAACAATACTGTTAAACACTTTAACGTAAGTGTCTCCTTAAAGAGGAACTCACCTCTTTCTAAAACAAAAGGCATCATAAACAAAATAAATAAATGAATTAACTATGATATAAAGGTAGTGGTGAACTAGGACAGTGTCTCGTTAACAAGACCCAGCGTTTTACAATAATACTAATGAGAATAAACTAAACCAAGCTCTTATTTAAGGAAGCCTGGTTTTAACCAATTACATAAACTCTACTAGAGTCTAAACTTGAGCCAACTAAATAATCCACCAAGCGGGAGCTTATCTGGAATAATTTCATATATCGACCAGGAGGATTCTAGGCACATTAAGAAGCAAACATTAGTTCTATTCCTGATAAGTAATGCCCTTTTTGCATAAAACTACTAACTCTTAAGTAAACACTAAAAAGAAATCTAAGTTAGTTAACAACAATGGCTGTGGCCATAAGCCCTAACAGCATTTGAAAGTGCTGGGCACTCACAATACGGAAACCGACTCCCTAGTCAGACCTGGCATTTCCGATTCCCATTAGCTGCACACCACGCTAGGTAAATGTCAACAAAATAAACAAATGCTTATAAGAATCCAATGAACTAATTAGGTCACTAAGTAAATACCGCTAATCCCATGGCTCAAAGTCTGTGATTTGAGTACAAAGATTTATTAATTTAGCAATATAATTAAGAGCGAAAAACAACTCCCCGGGCTAATATGACACAACAGGTCACTAAACGACTTGTCTTGATCCTGATTTGACCTAATTATCACATTACTTTGAACAAATTAGCGTTAAACAATTACTTTAAAGTAAAATTCAGGATTGCGAGGAAACTCTGTTAAGTCTGATACAAAATTATTTTGGAAATTTAAAAATGACACCTGGACACGGGAAACGAACCCTTGACCTGCAAGGGTGACCGTTGTATCCACCATTTTGTGGTTGTTGGCTATTTTGTGTAGTAAATAATACAATACAAATAATAACAGTGTTGCACACACACACACACAAACATATCCACCAAAACTAGAACAATATTAAGAAATGGACGTGGGGAGAGGGAAGCCTATACAGCTCTAGAGCCTTCTGGGACAATGATCTAGGTGTTGACCCACCAATGCACCTGCGTGCACGTGCCTCAGTTTTTGATAATTCATGGAGGCCATATTTTTTAATTTGGGTTGATCAAAAGGAATGTCTTGTTGGTTTGAGACGGACATCTTTGGTCTACCAGAAGAGCGACACTCGTGAGATGGTAGGTCAAAAGCAGTTTCACAAGGTGTTTATAATGAGTGTGTATTGCATTCAGAGTTTGTGCTAATAGACATTAGTGTCTATGTGAGGGCTAAAAGCGATTACCCCTTCACAATATTTGTTTATTCTTGTATCACCGATGAACTTCAGGCTGTTTGCCATCATACAATCGAGATTGACATGGAGGGCTGTCATATCCGGTATTTGTTTTATTTTTACATCCGAGGCTTGTCTGAGATTTGGAAACACGATTGTATCCACCATTGGCCAGTTACGTCTAACACGGGCTTACCAGATTTCCGCTAGCCATCATGTTTAAGGTTTCTTCTAGAACCTTTACCGTAATAGTTGTATGGCACACATAGTCTCAGATGTACTTCACCCCTATTTTGAGATGACACCAAATTTTAAAAATCGTACTTTGTCCTATTCATGAATTGAGGGGAAATAAAATTATATATTATTAATAATATTATTGGATGAAGGGTGTTGTGAGGGGGTGGAGGACGGGTGTTGTGAGGGAGTGGAGGATAGGTGCAGACTTTAGTTTAATTTTTTATCTCATACATAAATACATTATATGTAAATATATAATATATGTTTTGAAATATCGACATAATTTGGTTTAAATTATAAGGGTATAAGCATATAAACCATATTAGGAAAGTAAAAATGTTCATTAGTGGGTATATGTGTATACAATTACGTTTGCGTTGGGAAAAAGAGTCAAACAAGCTTACACACGTTAGTAGGGCTGATTTTAACCCTTTGTTGCCCAGCTATAAGGTAAAATGTATAGTCCTTTGTTGACCAATGGTACTTTTAGGTACCACCTTCTT
>CABFOV010004152.1:3081-13713 GCA_902141375.1 Timema poppense
CCCCCCCACCTTACACTGTCTCTGACAACCCCAGCCAAACGATATTGACGACTTAGTTCACGTGTTTATATATATACGTTTTATTTTTTAAACTATTGTTAATTAAAATGAATTAAAAAATGACACCAGCACACGGGAGTCAAACCCGGAACCTTTGTTTAGCACGCCAATGTTTTACCACTTAGTTGTCCTGGGATCGTTCCGTGCTCAGGGTCAGTCTTCAATCATTTATTATAAGGCAAAGTCTGTGATAGACGCGTGGATGTCTAAAAAGAGCTATCATTGATATAACAGCCACCAGTTTCTCATTTGAGGCTATATGCTGCCAGTATTAAAAAAATACATTGTACTGTACATTCCAAGCGAATCAATATGGAAGAAATCAACACTATACAAATAAGTACGTGGACGTGCTGGAAAGTAATCATCCTATTTATTTATTACCAGAGAGACAGACGTAGGAGTACAGATTAATAAAGGTTCAAATCTATATTATCTCCCGCCTCGCAAGGCCAAGTTTCCAAACTCTGCCGCTAGAAGTCACTGAATTACGTTCGTAAACATGAAGTGAGGGGATATTAGTCAACCATTTTTTTAAATCCATGGATGTGAAGGCAATGCATTTTTCGACAACATCATCACTGAAGATGGTAGCTGGGTGTAACAGTTTTGATCCCTAGAACCAAATAATGGCTATGGAGTACTACCACAAACGATCGCTGACACAAAAAGAAATTAATTATGCAACATCAGAGGGCATAATAATGTGTATAATATTCTGGGATGTTAGAGGTGTGGTGCGTTCAGAATTCATGCCTAGAGGAACAACCATCAATTCAAGCTACTGTGAAACGCAGAGAAAACTGAAAGCGTAACCAGCGCGAGTTCAGCTGCGAAGATTCGAGGACCTTGTTTCAGTCTTGGATCACTAACCGTACAGCTCAGACTTGGCTCCAGCGGATTTTCATCTCTCACGAAAACTTAAGGTACGCCTTCGGGGACATCACTCTAGGTCAGACTACAAAGTCAAGTCAGTGGTGAAGTTGTGATTAGGTCGTTAAGATGTGAAATTCTATCTTGACTGAGTCATGAAACTAGTGGAACGTTGGTAAACGTGTGTTGACCGCAAGGGTGAGTTTGTGGAAAAATAACTAAATAGAGGTGAACAGTAAAGTACCAGAAAGTTAAACGTTTTGGTTTTATTCAAATATATACACTCACTTTCTTGTGTATATATATATATATATGAAATGCCAAGATTCAACATTAATATATACTTACTTTTATAGCATTGTTTATTATATCTTATAATTAATTTGTTTAATAAAATAGTCGTTAAGGACTTAACTAAATGAAGAATAGATTAATTGCTCAGATTTAACCTGAAGAGGTGATGAAAAATAACTTTCATTTAACTTTTAACCCCTCTCAACCCCCATTCGACAAGGCTATAGTGAATTCCCACCCTCTTCCTTCCCTACACTAATAAACCCAACCAGAATATTCTGAATACAAACTCAAGTCTTGAACTCCGTAATAAAATTAATCTGTGCTCGCCTGTCAGTGATACTAGTTAAAACCCGTATCAATGGGAAAGTGGACTATATGCCAGACCCATTGAGAGTGGTTTGCTGATGATCGGGGAAGTGTGGTTTAAATCTTGGCCGGGCACATTGAGGGTGATTAAAAAATATATCTTACTTTACCTCCTTGAAAATAGGAGTATATTTCCTCTAAATGTTACCTTCTTCATAGAAACCCCACTAACGCAGTTAAAATGCGTAAAAATTAGGAGAGTAGTGAGATTTGGTTGGGGGGTAGGTGATCGAAAATTGACCGAGAGTATACATGATAATTACTAGTTTGTATTTGAAATGTTTCTAAACTTATTGTATAAAATTTTATTTAAGGTGGTTCTAAGATCAAAAAATTATATGTGTAACGACGGGTGACATTAAAACATACAAATTTAAAGAGTTTTTACTTTCTCACTATCTTACAGTTAGAGAAATTATTGCGATTGTCTAACAAATCAAACTCAAGATGTTGATGATTCTCGACGTTTTATGACCCCCGAATCCAAAAAAGTGTTTTTTGAATTTCAGTCTGTCTCTCTCTCTCTCTGTGCCTCTGACTAGAGCCTAAACTATTTTACCACTCGGGCTAAAACTTGATGTCTAGGGTTTTCATAGGGTTTCTCCAAGGGATTTTTGGAATCGAGTATCTAACCCTAAAATTAAGGGTAGTTTACTGAAGGGCAGAAAGAGAAAAAGTGGATTTTCTCAAAATCGGCTCTAACGATTTTGATTAAATTTCATTTCTAAACATTTCTAAATATTCCAAATAAAATGACTACGTTCAATATTTCGGCAAAATGACTTTAAGGGCTCCGGTCTGATGCGTAAAATTATCTTTTTTTTTATCATATCTCCGAAACCATTTGAGAAATAAAATTACTTATCATTGAAAACATGTAGATCTATTATAATACAAATATTTTATAAGAAACATATGCTTATAAAACCAATAATTCTCAAGCTATACAAACATATATATATTTCTTAACCTTTCTAACACTAAAGGTAAAGTATTGTGACCGTATAAAAATTTACCCTGAAATGTTGATGATTGTCGACGTCTCAAGACCCCCCGAACCTTAAAAAGTGGTATTTGCAATGCCTTCTGTGTGTGCGTTATTTAACCCCAAAACTAAGAGTAGTTTAATAAAAAGTGAAAAATGAAAAAAATCGAATTCCTCAAAATCTGCTCTAAAGATTTTGAGTTAAAATTTGTAACTCGCGTTGATTAAAATTATAAATAAATTAGCTATTTTCATTTTCCCATGAAAATGACTTTTAGGGTACTTCACAGTAGCGGAAATTTCCGTATCTTCGCAACTATTTGAGATACTAAATAACTTATCATTGGAAAACTGTAGTACTATTAAAAATAAAGGAATTTTATTTGAAATATATTTTTTATAAAACCAATGGTCTCTAAGATATTGGCCAATATATATTAAAAAAAATTTGTGAAATTAAGTTGTAAAGAAATACTACTTAAGTTTTAACGCAATAATTCTCCAATGCCATAGAGTAATTAAATATAAGTAAGTCTCTATAAAGCTTATGTTGTTTTTCCTTAAACATCTTAGGAGAAATGTTTGTTCAACAATTATCTATATCCATTTTAGACTCAATAGTCAATAATTACCTATTTTACTGGTCAAAATTTATAAAAGAAAAATTTAGTAGCAATGTGATAACTATAAATTGTGCATCCCCTAATAAAATGGAGAAAGTATTAACCGGAAGTCCAAATTTTATTAAGAAGTGTTGAACATTTGGAAACCAATATCGATATTTTTTATTGGTCCAATAAACAAATTAAGACGTTAATTCTAAATAATGTAACTATAAAATTTAATATCGTGAGTCAAAAAATGTTGTACGCATGTATAGCGCAATTTGTTCTCTGGTTCGTTAGTGTATATTATTTTAAGAATTTTGAGTGAATATCTCAATTTTTAAACAATAGAGTGAGAAAGTCCGTGCGGAGATCCGTTTAATTTATTTTAAATTTTTTATATTTATTTTTAGAAATAATTTAGCAATTTAAATTGTGTCTATTTAATTATTTGAGTAGATCTGTATTTTAGTGGTTCATTATACTTGCGACTTTAAAACGAGCTAATTAATTAAGAAAAATATACACTCCTAATAAAATAATTTCTTTTTATAGCTTAGAATGAGAATTTTTTTTAGTTCTTAGAATAACTTGAAATAACACACAATATTCTATAATTAAAATTATTAATAAATGCATGGATGATTAACCTAGGGATAACTTTTAATTAAAGCTCAATTGTACTAAAACCTGCATCGGTGGCCGTATGATTTGAGGCATCATTTTAGTAATAAACTAAATTGTTGATGATGGGGAGACCAGAGTTCGAATCCCGGTTACGTGTACTGAGGGTGGGTTTTCCTAAATGGTTTACCACTCTCCGTCCATACAAATGCTGGCACATCTTCAATAAATTCAACTTTTTTCATCCTTAAAACAATAGTACTGTATATTTGGTACATATGTATATAGCCCGTATGGTTAGTAAGAAGCGGTACTAGAGAAATAAACAATTAGTACTTATTATTTAAATATTTTAACGAATCAGTAAAATTCAATGCAAAATCTTTATTTATGTAAAGCACCTATTTATGTTTGCTCCTAAACGCATACAATAACCATTTTGAAATAATTGTTAATAATATATTGATGAATAAATCATAAAATATATTTACCATGCTACATATTTGATTAATATAGTATTTACTTTAGGCACCTCTTACAACCTGAGGTTGACTGGATTTATTTAAATATGTATTAAATTACCACTAACTGCACCAGGATTCGAGTGTTCTAAGGGTTTAGACCAGCGTTTTTCAAATTGAGTTCCGTGACACGTTGGTGTACCGCGGAAGTTTAAGCAGGGATAAAAAAATGAGCAAGAAAAATATTTAGGGATAAGAATGAATATTAAAAAAAAAATCTATGATCAGTATTATTTTTAAAAATAACACACCTATTAGAATTTTAGCTATTGGACTCTTAAAAAGTAATCTTATTACGTGTTTTTTATGGAAAAAACTCTCCTTAAAAAGTGGTCGTGTGTCTTGAAAATTTTAGTTCCTTGTTCAGTTTACCGTGAGTTGTAAAAAATAAGGTAAAGAATCGCTGATTTATATTTATATCACGATTATTCATCGCTGTTAAAAAGGATGTTAGGGTTGATCCCCGTCACCCTGAAAAGAGTTTTGCCATCCACTGCCAACGCCATCTATTCTAAACTCCAGTCCTCGTTCCTAACTAAAAGATTAAGTAGGTCGCTATTAAACTCTTGTGTTCAAACATACAAGATGTTTCGCTTGCTCTCAGCCCCTGACTACTTCTCATACACCAATTACGTGTAGGCCTCTGATTTGAAGGTTATAAGGGAAACTCAGGGATCGGAAGCGAGTGAAACATCCTGTATTAACTTTTATTTTATCACAGTGTCTCACTACCCATCAGGGATACCTGAAATCTTTAATTATCCAAATGAGGTAGGGATGAGAAAGGTATAATTAAGAGGAAATGTATCTGTGCTGGCTTAGAGAATAAAAATCATTTAGGATACAACACGTCTCAGTACTGATGGTCGGAATTCAAACCCTATCCTCCCCGTCACTGGCGAACCAAAGTAGACGAGACCATCCCACAGTTGCGTGTAAACGTAATAACTTTAACACCGCTTCTTACTATCCACTCTAGTTGTACACCTATGTATTAATTACTCTAACACGTTGGGGATTAAGAAGTTTGAATTTACAGAAAGTGTGCTCACATTTGCGTGGAGGGAGGATGAAAAACATTTTAGAAAAAAGCACCCTCATGACATCCGACCGGAATTTAACCCCAATCTCCCCATCATCGGCAGTCTAGTATATTGTAAGAGTGACGCCTAAAACTATACGGCCACCGATATGGGTAAGTAATAACTAAAAGGATCTCTAACTATTAATTCAGATTGTCGTTGCATACATCCTATTTTCAGAATCATTGATGCAGTTTATCTCCGATATGGAAAAAAAAAATCTCTATAAACCCTTTATAAAGTAGGTCTTGTCTGACAGACGACGTGAGTTTGAAGGGCGACAGCAGCTCAGACGGAACAAGACGCCATCGAACTTGTCAACACAATCACCGGGGTCTGTTGACTCTAACGTTGACACCCCCAAGTGCCTCTCTGCTTCTGTTTGCCCCCCAAAAGACGAGACGTTCCTCAAGCTGACGCCAAGTCACGTGGCGTACTCCTTTCCCTCAAATAAATGAAGGAGAGTAAGAGAGAAGGAAAGGCGTTGCCGGTGATCCTTTGGAGGGCATCTGGAAGATGCTACTACGCCCCTTATTTTTTCTTCTTCACCCACTTTTCGCCTGCATGTCTGGAGACATTACGTTGTTCAAGTCATTAAGGGAAAAGAAAAGGTGTGGGGTGAGGGGGGTAGAATGGGGACGATTGCTGAAAAGAAGAGGTGGGAATTAAGAAAAGGTCCATTTGGTAAGGTGCCAGGGTTGGGTTTCCACTTCAATAGAAGGGTCTCATGAACTTCCTTATGTGAGGAGAGGCCGTGTGGCAATCTGAGGCAAAGATAGATCCCAGACTCCATTTAAATGATTCACCTGGTGATCATTGAACAAACCCTTTCATTCAAAACATAACGTTTATCGAATGTCACAAAACAGAAGCGTCGACGGAACTAAATTCCTCCAGAGTGAGCGCCAATTTATTAGTTTGGATAGAGGTAGAGTTGGGAAATAATTCCAAATTGTACTAACCCCATCAACAGGCCTTAGTAGTTAAGAACTGTTGACCACAAGTTTAGGAGACCCGCGCTCAATGACGTGTGGTACTGACAAATATATTTAATAACTTTACATCGGTTCGCTCTTCTATACAACTAGTAAATATCTAGAGTCACTAGCGTTGGGTGGGTGTTTTATTGGTCTAATAGGAGTAGGCCTAGCTCATGTTAGATTATAAGTTGTCTATTATTAAATTTGGTTATTTAAAAATTGCATGTTATATCTTTGAATGATAAAAATTTTAAGACACAATCGCACATACTTTTCCTATAGTTTATTGTAGTTTGCAATACAATTTTCAAAATTAGTTCATCAATAAATTACCCTTAAATTAATTTCTCCAAAAACTAAGTATACCGTGTTATATATCAAGTACAAAATTCCATATATGTCAATTATAAACACAATTGCTAGAGCCATTTAATTTGTTTATTTTAATTAGAGAGAAAAATAAAAATTATGAGTTCCCTTAAAGATATATATAACTAAATAACTAAATAAATAGCTAATAAATATATAACAAGTTTGAATGAATGCTATCAAAATCGTTTCTGCTGAAAATAAAAAGATACAAAGGGAACAAAGTTAAAACCAGCTTTTTCCAGGCAGAGGGCATAACTCCATAAAATAAAATATTATTATTATTATTAGCACCACGTCTTACTACCCGTTCGGGTTATACGCACTTACGCTAATGTGTAATGGTAAGGTGATTGTGAGATGAAATGAAGGACCTACAGTTTAACGTGGAATCCGAACCACGGTGGAGGCCTGGCATTCCCCACATTCACAAGATGTTTTGTCAGAGGTGAAGGAAGGGTTTAGTAATCAGATAAATCTTTGCTGGGACCGAGGATTGAACCCCGGCCGCCAGCATAGAAAATAAAATAAATATCCCTCAATATATCAAGATCGAGAATGTTCACCACTGCAATACTTTCTATACCTTCCAGGCGATTACTCTAAAATTTACAAATTCGTTGTGAAAACTTTTTGTAATTTTTAATATTATATATTGGTCTCTATTATCTTGAAATTTCTTAAGCAATTCGGCCTACATTATTAAACTTTTTTTTTTAATATAGCAAATAAGATCACCTTCATAATTAATATAAATTTACTATAAAGCAAATAATGTCAATATATTAGTTCCTATGATATTTGTTTTATCTATTTTTAAATTGGTATGTTAAGGTTCTTCTTAACCATTTTATATAACGAGTAAAGATGACGAAAATAGCTCCATGAAAGTTAATACGTGATAAATTGATTTAGAATGGGTTAAAACCACGCGTGATGTCTTCAGTCGAGATTCTAGCTCCAATATAATCGTAAACAGTGAACAATTATTATGTGACCCTAATATGCTATTAATATTACATAAAAAATTAATATTATTTATATACATTTATTATTTGAATAACAAATTGTTCTACCTTTTCCTAAATACATGTACGAGTATAAAAAATAATCTAATAATTTATATGGTCTAGGATCAGTATTAAAATGATTCTACAAAATCGTACTATCCATTATTTAATATAATTACTATTTAAATAATTTTGCTCCCGCTTAGCACACACCCAAATCGACAGAGTTTAGCTTTCCAATCTTCTAACGTTTGCCAAATGAAGGATATCGCCGCCTCTAAAAAGTGGAGAAGAAGAGAGGGTAAAGGGGGAAAAAATGTAGAGGCCAAAGCAAGTAATGTTGGCAAGTGACATGAAGGAATTGCATGCGAGGGTAGGGATCGATTTATCGATGAGCCAGTGTAAACCTCCACCATTTCCAACCATCACCCCCCACCGCTCTTTCATCAACTCACCCCCGTATAACCCGCTATCCCTACCACACACATTAATGGCACATAGTAATCCGTACAGTAAAGCTGTCGACATGTCTAATGTAGTGAGAAAATAATGTGCATGGGAATTTATTGCTAATTTAATTTAATCATTTGGATAAAAGTTAGTAGATTTGTAGTTCATAAACGAGGTGGTGTCTCTTTTAGAAAGAGAAAGAACATGCTGGATTGTTAGAGCAAATTGAAATGTCATTATGGAGTAAGGAAGGCCATTTTTCAATTTATCTTTAATTAAATAGAGTTTAATGTTTTTTAAAACTCTTCTAAAAGTGAATGCCAAAAAAAATTTTTTTAGCTTTCATAAGTATGTAGAAAGTCAATTAATCTGGGGGTTTTTTTTAAAA
This sequence comes from Timema poppense, assembly GCA_902141375.1. Lineage (NCBI taxonomy): Eukaryota > Metazoa > Arthropoda > Insecta > Phasmatodea > Timematidae > Timema > Timema poppense. The sequence goes on from CABFOV010004152.1 coordinate 11,692, forward strand.
AAAGCCAAATTTATTAACATAATTTCACTTGAACATGAAATAGTCAATAAAATATAGTAAAAATCTTTTAGCGGATAAACTAAGTAATGTAGGGAACATTAAGAATAGACCACTATATCCTATTTGTACTCAAAGATCTCAAACATGACATTATGTATAAAAAGTTGATTAATAAATAAACTTTGATTTGTTTAACTTTTTGAAATTCCAAATAAGTGTATTATATTTTTAAAACATTATCATAACTTTCAATAAAACATTAAATAAACTTAGTACTTTTTATTTCTTACATTGGCAACGTTAGTATACAACTAATTAGACCAACTGTTTCGTATTTCAATAAATACATCATTAAAAATAAATGAATCAATATTACATGAATCGGGAATACATGGATAAAGAAGTTATAGTCACCAGGTCTAGATTTATATAATGATAAGATTGGAGCTCAAATAATGGCCGTGTCGGGATTGGGACTTGAATCCCAGCAGTGTATTCTTAGATAAATTTTACAAAATAGGATTTCCATTTCCCTCCAAATAACCTCCAGACAATTTTGTTATTAATCTAATATGTAAATTGAACATATATACTTACTAAAAGTAGTTCTAAAACAATACAATTTTCATTCCTACCTCATTAGTGTGGGTAAATACGGAAATCTGGGGAGCGGAAAGTAAGACGCGGTGCAAAAAAATAATTATACAATTATGTAACGTGAACTTATATATTCAGTACAATTTCGTTTCTTAAAATAGAAGAGATGACCAAAGGGACTGGTGTAGTTAATTTAACACCTGACTTTAAGATGTATTTTGGTTTGGATCCCGGTGGGTGCATTAGGATTTTATTTCCCGAAATGTTAATTTCGCTTATATGTTATCGCTGCTGTTTTCCCTCGAATCTCCCTCATTACCTTCATAAATTGAGTTTGATAAATCATTGTGTTTAGCACTCAGATACAATATAAGGAGTAGGAGCTATAAGTGTGTATAATATTAAATGCACCCGCATTCATTCTGAGTGAGGTAAAGCCATGCATGTAGTAATAAATTACATCTGGAGAATAGCCTTTAGTGGAGACCACCGTGATTTTAACCTTTAACTTCCATCACCGGCAATCCACTATACCTTAGGCCTGATTATTTATACAACATGACCACCAGTACGGGTCATAATACTTTGTTAATAATCTTCGTAAGGAACGTACACATCCAAAAATAACAATCTCAAACGACAAATATTTTGATTTTAATAATTTAATTCTAAGTGTGTGTATATTATGTTATGAAGATTTCTTTGACAAAACTAACTCTTTTTTTAATCAGTACTGCGTCTTACTTTATGTCCAAACTAAACGCATATCTATTAATTACGCTAATGAGTTTGGGATGATGAAAATTGAATATAGAATAGGCGTACCCGTATTTGTTTGGAGAGAGAGTGGAAAACCATTTTGTAAAAATCATCCTAAGTAGACCCGACTGGGATTTGAACCCCAAACTTTCTATAATCGGCAGTTTAGTCTAACATGAGAGTTATTCCTTAAACCATTCAGTCGCCGAGGCAGCTTAACAACAACACTAAATAAACGCAATAATAAGCACATATTATGATGAATGTGTTTATAAATATGGTAGCTTCAGGACACTGATTACTTGAAAGGAAATATCTCACGCTACAGTATTTCTTAAGGTAGTAGTGCTATAGCTTATAACCCCCTAAAACCATCCTCGAGTTTATAGGATTTTCTTTAGTGGCCTTAGTAAAAAAAAATTGTTTGTTTGAGGAAGATTAGCTCTGTTTCCAGCCATTTACTTTGCCTATTGATTTATATTTTCACGCAAAACTATTGCTGCAAAATGAGCCAAGCTCATTGTTTTAGTTTGTTTTTTAACATCGCGTCATGCTTTCTATTAGGTTTGAACGAATATGTAATAGTTACACTAATGCGCTTGTGATGATGAAGATTGAATTTAGAGGAATTGTACCTACATATACCTGGAGGTAAATTAGGGCGGG
>CABFOV010004152.1:13728-39855 GCA_902141375.1 Timema poppense
CCTGGACTCAAGCTCCAATCTCCCCACCATAGGCAGCCCAGTCCATTGCTGGAGTGATGCCTCAGACTATGCAGCCATCAAAATGGGTAAGCTCACATATTAGGCTGCCCCATTGATCAAGGAACTTCTTTTATTTTGAAATTATATAAATATTGAGTCTATTATTAACATATAACCATGCATATGTTGATCTACTTTTAATTAATTGGTAGCAAGCTATGTCTAAACATAATTATTGTTATATTAGTATCTAGCATGTTAATAAATTTAAATCAGTACAGACCACCATATATACTACGTGATTCAACACAAAAACCCAGGAGTTTTTTTTTACATTAGTAGTAAGTGAGCTGATACACAAATTTGAGATTATTTAAGCCACAACGATGATCAAACAAAAAATTACTGGACATCAAATTGATAATCTAATTATAGCTAGTAACTAATCAAGATAACAAATAATAGGATTTAATTTTATTTTAACTCATCAGTTAATTTATAAAACTCCATGAGTAGTTTGTGCTTCTATTACTAAGATAAGTTTGAGCACTATGAATTTATATGAAATTACCTACTATCAATTTTTAAATATTTTATAATTGAAAGAAATAGTTTACATTAAAACATTTAAGTTCAAATAAGTTTAAATATTGATAGCCCTTTATAAACAGATAAAATAATGTATAAGGCCCCTGTGGTCTAGTAGTAAGAGTTTCTGGCTACAGATTCAAAAGTCCCGGTTTCAATCAACGGCGAATACAGTTTTTTCTGTAAGGCAGTGGGACTGTAACGGGGTCAAACTAAGCCTTGGGAGGACAGTTTAGGAGTAAATAGAATAAAAAGTAATGGTTCCGATCTAGAAAACTGATATTAACTGATAAAATGTTCGCTATGCTGACTACATGACACCCTCTTTCCGAAATTTTAGGCAATATATTCTCCACTCTGTGGTGGCCGATCGGTTGTTAGGGCTCATTTGCGGGTTGATGCTAAGGATAATAAGGTAATAAGGTGGTAAAATGAACAGTTTTAACAACCACAATATCATAAACGTGTAAACATGCAATTTTACTCGAACTAAACAACATACAGTAAAATATTTTATGTTCACTGATCCAAACAATCTTATGGGGCTAACAATACTGATTTTAAGATTATTTTCCTTTAATTTGTTGTTTGTATTTAAATGTTGAGGGGATAATCTGTATTTTATTTGAAGAGATTATTACTGACTACAAGTATCCGAGGCTACGCCAGGCAATGCTCGCCTTTGACTCAAATATACAGAAAACAAACTAATTTTATTTATTCCTGCCCATGTTTTTAACAAATTTATAAAAATATAATTAAAAATTAAATTTATTTAATTTAGCAACGCGTTCTACTACCCGTTTGGGTTATACATCTAAGTACTAATTATGCTAATGGATTAGTTATCGGGAAAGTTGAATTTAGAAGAAGTGAACCCGGTTTTGGGTGGAGGGAGAGTGGAAAACCATTTAGGAAAAATCACTCCCGTTTCACCCGACCGATATTCTAACCACGAGCTCCTCGTCCTCGGTGGTCTAGCTCAACACGACAAAAATTAAAAATTTGATATTCAAGGTGTACATGTTTGTGCACAGGGGGTAGTAGTTTTAAAATGTCAGCCCTATTTGTGTGGTAGATATCGCGAAATGCTGACGACATGGGACTCAAACCCAGGCTCCTTAACTTTGATTAATCTACCAATACTCTACCACTATATGGGCATAGGAGGAACTTATACGGCATATAATGAAATGAAAGAGAATTGGTGCTCTTAAATAAAATTGCAGGTTCGATCCTTTTATTAAATTTAATGCCCTACCTAAAGGACTATAATATACATAGGCTCTTGTTAAATAGTAGAATTCGTTAGTTGAGGGTAATTTTGGCTTTTTCTGTCTTTTGAAATATTACTCAAGCACTATTTAGTATTCATCCACCACGAAAAAAATGTTTTTTTTTACTACAACTTAATATTGGTTCAGGCTATACGCATGTAGTATAATGATAATTATTCTAACGCGATAGGGATGAGAGAGGAAGAACTATAGAAATAATCTATCCGAGCCTTTGTGGAAGGAGAGTAGGAAATCACGTAGGGAAAATTACCCTTAATAGATCCGGCAGGGAATCGAACACTTATATACCCCTCCTCAGCAGGCCAGTCTAAAACGATAATGACGCCTTAGACCACTCGGCCACTGAAGCGTGTAACATGCGATATTCATTTAGCAGTTGTTTTACGTGACTTGTCAATTTAGCATAACCTATTCACCAGGTACAGAACTCTCTTTGGTATTTATTTGTAACCGGCTGAAAAGGGTCAAATTACCCTAGACTACCCATAGGTAAGATTCGCACTTTAAACTACACTAGTGGAGTAGGGTTTTGGCCTGTATAATTTAGAGGAAATGTATCCTTGGATGTGAAGGGACAGTGGAAAACCATTTAGGAAAAGCATGACCTCAAAACACCCAACCGGGATTTGATCCCTTAACCTCTCCGTCACGGGCTAAGCAGAGTAGCCAAACCTGACAGCTCAGACCACATGGCAACCAATGAGTGTAACAGACTATATTAACATTCCTTATTTTTCTTCTACAGTATAGTAGTTGAAGGATCGTCCTTAAATTATGTAATGGTTTTTTTTCATAATTTAATTTCTTACTATTTTAAGTTTTTCTATACGATTTGATAAATTAGATTATTTTAAACATTGAATCATTTTTTATACATTATTGGTAATAAAATAAGTGATATGAAATTTTATAATACTTTAATTGAAGTAAGCAAATTAAGTCTAAGTGAAATTTAAAGCTAGTATATTTATTTTCTAAATATTTTTCTTTCTTTAGATTTTGTCTTACAAAAACATGGATAAAAACCTTTCTTAAGATAGATTCTGAGATTCTGACCCTCTTTTCCCTCGTAAGAAAACACAACCCTAAGCCCTTACGTAATTTAAGGACATCTCCTAAGTAAAAACTTGTTAACTGTCTCAACATTTAGATGATATTAAATGAACAACCTATCTTTCTAGTTCTAACAGAGAAAAACATGATGGTTGCCCGCTTCAAACATTTCTTATCTCCACCTTCCATAAACGTCGCCGGGAAAGCACGAGTTTTTATATATATACATTTTTTTTTTTGTTATCTTAGGGAACACGACTAACCAAATGTCTGCATGTTAATTCAACTCCGCGGTCACCCTATAAGCGCTACGTTCATAAATCTGTCAAATGAAATCGCGTTCACAATCTCCTTTGCCAATTTCTTCTCTCTCGCTCACCCCTCTTACCCCTTTCACCTTTATCAACCTACTTTTTTATGTTCTAAATTTTTGATGGCGATTTAGCATGACTCATTTGTATCCTATTTGCATGAACAGCTGAAAAAAAAACCAACACACTGGAGATTGCTCTTCCTAAATGTCGACTGATAAATGCTAGTACAGTTTTATCATCTAATCAAATGAAATTTCCAGAAGGACTGGTCAAAATTTCAGATTTGTTTTAAATATTCATAATAATTTGTGTTAAAATTTTACTTTTCCACGTATGAGTACTACTCTTTTTTAAAACTAAAACACACGCCAATGAAAAAAGAGTGGCTATTTTTAAACGAGAAATAAGTGAATTACAGCAAAGGAAACTAACCATTAATCAAAAAACTAAAAAATAGCAATGTTCAAGAAGCCATCGCAACAATATAAATCTGTAAGAAAATATATAAGTTATATATATATATATTTTTTTTAAATTTAATTGAATTTAATTCAATATGTATCCATACACGACCGCTATGTTTGGAATAAGAACTCTAATAAACTTAAATAGATAAATAATCTGCACTATTATTTAAACCAAAAATCTTTATTTTGTAACAATCCTTTGAGCCAAAATAGGTTTTATTAAAATACAAAACATCTACCATATTATTGGAGTATTTTATCAAAAGTATTACGTAATAATGCTGTTCTAATCTAGATATGGACTAGAAATATGATGTTTAATCGTGTGTGTGTTGATATCATTGCCTTTGATTAATTTAAAGAGAATAGAAGATAGTGCCAGATAGAGAAAGATATCTGATTGACTGAGCTTGTGACGTAACTCAGTACAAGCCAGAACGTTAGATACACACAGCTGTATGGAAGATAGATTGAGTTGTTAAAAATCAGGTCACATTTTGGAACTTTAAATAATGATTAAGCCTTCAAAATCCACACCAATATCAACTAACGTCGCTATTATACTTATTAAAAGAATTATATATATTTGTACATCTTAGTATTAAAATATAACTGATGTTTACTGGGTGAAATGACCAATGATATGATTAAATTAATTAAAGTGGAGCTGCCTTTCTGTTCTATTTACATTGCGTCAAGTAATTGCTATGTACCTTGATCTTACGCTGTGAACTAAGCATACCTGAGAAATACACCTGACAGATTGATCAAGGCAAATAAGAGGCTGGTGATGTCAGGCCCAATGCTGAAGGGGTGCAGCGCCCTGTCAACGAGGAACGAACTGAACACTATACAAGCAGCCGGTTAGGACTATTCTCGATTATGTGTGTCCCACATGGCGGCACCTGGCAGACAGTCATATGAGGTAGACGAAGGTTTTCAAGAAACGGTGTCCGAGGATCATAGTGAACGCATCTTGGTACGTTTCAAACAAGACTCTATACCGGGACTTTGACATGCCTAGCATCAAGGACAAATTCCGGAATCTTGTGCGGTCCTTTCTATGACAATCTATCCGATTCCACAAATCCTTTTATACAGGGGCTTGAGAACTATGTGCTAGGGTGTCATTAACGTCCCAAAGCTCAGATAATCGAGATGCGATAACAGTAGTCAATAGGAGGCTCTCCCCTCCTCCACTACCCTGTACTTATCTCTAGAAATACTTTTTCGGTTTGAATAATATGTTGTTCTTTACTAATAATAATGTTTTTCTCTTTACATATCAGAAATCTTTAAGGTACGGTGTCTGTACGTGATATCGGCTCTCGTGCTTCCCTTCTGGAAGCATCAGAGCATGCTTACGGGAGTCAAGTCGAGTATGGAAATTAAGTACATATACTCCTAGAAGGAAATATACCCACAATTCTGTGGGGAGAGGGTGGTAAATCATGTGTGGGGAGCGGGGGGGTAATCTCAGTACACACAACTTGGAATCAAGACCCAACCTCACTTTCATCGTCAATCCATTCAAATATGAGAGTTACGTCTTAGATCGTGTAACCGCAATACAGGTATTTTCAGATTCAAGTTTCAAAACATACACTTTTTTTTTTCGAAATGATAAACTTGACTTTTAATATTTATTATGCTGCTTATTAGCGATTTAGCCGAACATAATTATCTTTATTAAAAACCCAACAGACGGACCCCACATTATTAATCCACCCCTCAATTATTATTTTTATCCGCACGTTTTACTATGCGTCAGGCATTGCACTAATGAGTTAGGGGTAAAGAATGTTGAATTTAGAAGAAATGTACACACATATGCACGGAGTAAGAGTGGCAAACCCTTTAGAACCCCTCTCAGTATAGCCGACCTGGATTCGAGCCCCGCTCTCCCTGTCATCGGCAGTCTAATCTATTGAGAGAGCGAAGCCTTAGCCTAGACCATGCGGCCACCGAAGCGGATTATCCCTTAAATGAATGTAGACTCACGTTGTAATAAAAATGGGTATCATTTAGCTACTGTGTTATAATATCAACTTATTAAAGTGAACAAAATCAAAATTAAGGAAAAAAATCGTAACCATGTGCGAAAGTTTATTTGACGTTTACCATAATTTCCGGGATAAGTACGGATTTTAGAGAAAGGAGATTCAACCTATTAGACTAATTTTAACAGACGAACCAAATAATGTAAAGTTTTTAGTAAAAATTTCTCTTCTCTTTACAAAGCTAGCAGGGCTACATATTCTGGATGGAGGGTGGGTTTTCCACGGGTGGAGGACTATTGTATTTAGGTTAATTGAAGTACGTGACCTGATTCCAACCTTTCCAACGCCTCATCAACAGACTTATTAGACCGCTAATGTTGCGCTTATAGCCCCCACTTTGACTCTTTAAAAAAAAACACTCACGATTCTCAACAAAGTTCCACCACAAAGGCTGAAGGGCATCTATGGAGTTTAAACAAAAATGTAAAGTGTAAGAATTTAACTATCCTATATAGTTATATTTCTTACAGATGATGCAAATGAGATAAAATATAATCTCAGTGATTATTTTCTTTTGTTTAGTCTATTTTTACCTTCTCGCTATCTTATAGTTAGAGAAAGTATTTTAATGATCTGGCTAGAACTTGGTATTTAGGGTTTTCATAGGGTTGCCCCTAAAATTAAGGGTAGTTTATTGAAGGGCCAAAAAGAGAAAAAGTCAAGTTTCTTAAAATTGGCTCTAACTATTTTGATTAAACATCATTTATAAACATTCATAAATAATCCAAACAAAATGGCTTCTCTCAATATTTCAGGAAAATGAATGAAAGGATTCCAGTCTGATGCAAAAAAAAAATAATTATAATATCTCCTTAACTATTTGAGATATGAAATTACGTATTGTTACAAATATGTAGGTCTTTATAATACGAATATTTTACAAGAGGCATATTTTTATAAAACCAATAACTTTCCAACTATAAGTAAATTTATATATTTTTTAACTTTTCGAACACAAAAGGTAAAAGTATTGCGAACGCAAAATAAAATCTATCCTGAAATGTTGATGGATGTCGACTTCTCAAGAGCCCATCAAACAGTAAAAAGTGTCTTTGAAATGACGTCTGTCCGTGTGTCTGTTTAAACTTAATATTAAGAGTAGTTTAAGAAAGGGCGAAAAGAGAAAAAATTAATTTTCTCAAAATTGAATTTAATGATTTTGATTAAAATTCGTATCTAGATGTTGATTAATATTATAAATAATCTGGTTATTTTCATTTTATCATGAAAATGAATTTTAGTGTACCTTACAGAAGCAGAAACTTCCTTATCTCCGCAACTATTAGAGATATTAAATAACTTATCATTGAAAAATTGTATTACTATACAAAATATAAAACTTATAAATGAAATATATTTTTATAAATCCAACGGTCTCTGAGATATTGACAAATATATTTATACAATTTTGTGAGCTTTAGTTGTAAAGAGATACTACTTAAGTTTTAACGCAATACATCTCCAATGCCATAGAGTAATTAAATATAAGTAAATCTCTAAAAGTTTGTTGTTTTTCCTTAAACATCTTAGGAGAAATGTTTGTACAACAATGATCTATATGAATTTTAGATTCAATAGTCAATATTTACATATTTTATCGGTCAATATTTATAAATGAGGAATTTAATAGCAATGCGATGGCATGAAGATTTTCAACACCTAATAAAATGTCGACAATTTTAACTGGAGGATTAAATTTTAATACGATGTGTTGACCCTTGTGGACCCAATATGTATCTTTTTTATCGGTCCAAACATACAATTGAGGACATTAATTCTTTAAAAACAAAATTATAAAATTTAAAACCGCAACAAAAAAAGGTTTTACATAAGTATAGTGCAATTTATGCTTGGGTTTGCTAGTGTATATTATTTCGTTTCACATATATTACGAGTTTTAAGTAAATATCCCTATTTTAAACCTTGTGGAGTTCCATTCCATTTATTTTAACATAATGGAGACCTCAAAACTATTTGTTGTGCTATTGTTAAATATTCTTTATATACTGTAAACAAATATTTAATCCACTATTTATATTTGTCAAATAAAGTGCATTAACCAAAATACAATATGAATTCAATAAAATTGTAAAATTAAAGAAAAATAAAGCATAAATAAAAGTAAAAGCCATTAAAACAGGCATACTTCAATCTTGAGGAAGGAGCAATAAGATATAGAGATAGAGAGCATCGAATTATGGAAGTGTGTGTAAATATTTGTTAGTGTTTTTACTGTAATTTATTTGTGATTTATTTCCTTACCATTGTATCATTTTACTTATTTTTTTATTATATTTTAATCCATTATTTGTAAGATATATATATCATACACATACTATATATATATATATATCTTAGAAATAATATATATATATATTATATATCTTAGAAATAATATATATATATTATATATCTTAGAAATAATATATATATATATATATATATGTCTTGTTTCAAATGATACAATTTAACTAACGTTGATTTTTGAGTGCTTTCTTAAATGAAATATTTTTAAAGACCATCTATTTATAGGCTTATTTCCTTATTTTCACCTTTGATCATGAATTTTGTCACCTAATCTAGTTTTCTGGTGATTGAGGGTCAGGGTTCAAATCCTTACTGAATGTATTTTGATGCGTTTTTTCTCCTTAAATGATTTTTCACTCTACATTTACGCAAAGATAAGTGCACTATTTGAAGAAAAAAATTCAATTTCCTTATCCCTATTCCATTATTGTAAATATGTGGATATCCTGGCCAGGTAGTAAGACGTGACGCACGGATCAATTACATATATACCTAGCGCTTGATAAAGTTCGTCTTTATCTATGAGTATCTCGGTTAGACTATCTATTGGAGCGCTAGTGTGTAGCCTGAATGCACACGACTGTTTCTGAATCTCCATATTAGGTCTAAGCCTGTACTAACATCTGAAAAATAACATTTTATAACGTGAATGAACTTTTTCATACCCTGGTTTAAAATAACATTGAAACGTACTGAATGCACACGATTGTTTCTGAATCTCCATATTAGGTCTAAGCCTGTACTAACATCTCAAAAATAACATTTTATAACGATAATGAACTTTTTCATACCCTGGTTTAAAATAACATTGAAACGTAATCAATACCACGTGTTATTAATGGACATAGCTTTAAGAATAATTTGTATGTATTATTAATCCAATAGAAGGAAGAAATAAAATTATCCATAATGAGCTAAACTATTAATATACAACCAGATTAAATGCAATCCATAAATCCTATATAGATATTTCCAATTCCAAATTTATGTTATACATGCAGTTAAATAAAACGAACAAAGTGGTCGGTCATGTGAAATAATAAGTACAAACAAATTCACCTTCCCCCCCCCCCACCCCTCTAGTTTAATATGTCGTCGAAACTAATATGTGAATCATATAAATTGTATGTTTTGTATTTATATTTTGAAAAAAAAAAGTATTACTAAACACAATTAATTATGGTTCAGTTTTTTATTTACCGAATATAAATTAAATACTCTGAAATTAATTGAGAACAAAATACCTAATTGGCAATACAACAAACCAACTGGCATAATATAATTATAAAGACGATATTCACCAATATATGTTTTAAAGTGACTATTTTTACAAACCCACAAACATGCTCTAAGGAGTTAAATATAATTTAAGAGATAAAATCATAGACAATTTTTACACGAGTTTATATTTTATATTTGAATTCCATCTCTTCATTTTTATTCATTTAAAAAAATAAAGCTACAAGGTGAACACGGATAACGTCCAATCTCGACACAAATTTAATCGTTGCTTCTTATTGTTAGACAATCATGAGACCTTTCTAATGCACTTTAAATTATGGTTAAAAGAGGTCTCTAACATATTTAAATTAATTAAAATTAAGTAATTGCTGAGGTTAATATAGGGTTTGAGCTAGAAAAGGTATCCTGGAAAATCTGTGTAATGTGGCGCTCCACCTTTTTCCCCTTATATCCTTTATTTATTTAAATTTTTGTCACGAGGAATTATTTCTACTAAACAAGCATCGGTTGCCTTGTGGTCTAACGCGCTACTTTTGCAGTCGTCTTGACTGCCGATGACGGAGAGCATGAGGTTCAAATTCCATTCGGGTGTACTGAGGAGGGCTCTTTCCAAAATGGTTTTCCACTCTCCCTCCACACAAATGTGGGTAAACTTTATATTAATATAACCTCCCTAATCCCTAAAACCATTAGCGTGATTAGTACATGTGCGTATAACGGGTAGTAAGATGCGGTGCTAAAACTATTATGTGAAAATAAACCATCTTAAACTAAGTATTAATACCCATTAGTTATCTGTCACCTAATGATGGTAAAGTTAGAATTATAGAGGAAATAAACCCACATGTGGGCAGAGGGAAAGTGGGAAAATATTTAGGACGGCTTAGGACAATAATCACCTCAATATATCTGGCAGAGACTCTAACTTCTATCTCTCCACCAGTGCCTTTGTTTGGAATGCCAATTATTGCAGGTGTTAATGGTCTTAGTTTCCACTAAGCGATTATAGATATGAATTTTAAAAATGGAAGACTTTATAATATTCTTGTACCAGTTTTTTTTAAAATAAAAGTTTTATAATTACATTTGGAAAATTAAATAGGTTTCCCTGTAACAAGTAGAGCCAGTGACTGAATTTCATCATAATAATGTGAAACGTTTAAAGTCTCTTCTGTAATTAAGCAGGTAATTGTGTTAATGAGGATCGGGGTGGTGGTAACTGCGGAGACTAGCAATTTGTGCCCGGAATGCTCGTTACGGGGCCGGACATGAACATGCAGCGCCTCTGGCGGGAGGTGCCAGAAATCGGCTCATGAACTAAAATCAGCCCAACCCTTGTTACACTTTGACCTTGTTCCCTGTTCTGTTTTCATGGAAGCGTATAAACCGAACGGGTAGTAAGACGCGGTGCTAAATATTATTATTTGTTTTCATGGCTAGTGCTGGTGTGTGCTCTGACTCTTGATGAACCGCACGATCAGACGTAAGGGGACAGGCTGAGGTCAGGGAATTTTAAGGAAAAATATCAAACAGCACTCGCAAAGAGAATATGGAAATATCTTTTTGAAAAAAAAAAAATTCCAGCAGATCTCCTTCAAGGATCGAAGCTCAGTCTGTTGAAGCAAACGCATTAGCACGCACCTGTCATGATGACGCGTAGATCATCCAAGGCGTAGTAATAGTCGAGCAGTGTTATGAACAACCAAGTGGCGCGTTTGAAATGACGATGCCAGTTTATTCGCCCGTGATTTCCATCAAAGATATCCACATATCTAAGGTAACGGTAGAGGAGATAAGGAAGGTTAAATTTGTAATTTGTGTGGAGGGAGACTAGGAAACCACTTAGAGAAAATAACTTCAATAAAATCGGACGGGATTTGAACACATAACTACCCGTCAACGACAAACCAAATACAAGACAGACTGACGATTTTTTTTTTCCACGTGCTCCTGGTCACGAGCGTCCTGTAGATATTTTAATAAGATGAAATGTTTGTCTGTCATGAGCATTGCGTGATATCTACCGCAGGCAGATGTCTGCAATTTTAAAATTAGTAGCTCCTGTGCACAAACGTGTGTATCTTAAAGCTTGTATTTAATTATTTATTTTTTTGTACACGTTTTAAGCAAAGAAAAGCGGTTCCCTAGGTATCCACGTGTGGCTGCCCTGGGCAAAGCTGGATACGTCTTCTAGTTATTAACACACATTAACAGACACGTAGGTGTGATCGTAGCGGGATTATAAAAAGATGGTGCCCGCATGGTCTAGGGTACTACTTTCGCAATAAACTATACTGCTGGTGACGTGGATACCATGGTTCGATCCCACCCGGCTGTACTTAGGGTGGTTTTTCATATATGGTTTCCCTTTCTATCCAAGCAAAAGCGGGTACACTTCTTCTCAATTAGATTTTCCTAATACCTAATTCACTAGCATAATTAGTAAACAAGCGTAGTTAACGAATGGGTAATAAGACATGGGTAACCTGGCGGTCTAGGGGTAAGGTGTCAGACTACTGTGCTGGGGGTATGGGGTTCAATCCTCGGTCCCGGCACAGATTTATCTGATTACCAAACCCTTCCTTAACCTCTGACAAGGCATATTGTGAATGTGGGGAACGCCAGGCCTCCACCGTGGTTCGGATTCCACGTTAAACTGTAGGTCCTCCATTTCATCTCACAAATCACCCTACCATTACACATTAGCGTAAGTGCGTATAACCCGATTGGGTAGTAAGACACGGTGCTAACAATAATAATAATAATAATAATAATAATAATACATGGTGCTAGACAATAAATAAAAGTAACATGTGGCCTTACGAGTGATATAGTATGTGTTCAGTGTGGCAAAGGCATTCAGTGTGTGCGACATGGTTTTAACTAGAGGTGAAGTGGAATATTTATCGGAAAAGTTTTATTTATATGCAATTTCAAAAAAAAGTTACTATATATATTTTGATTTATTCTTACTCCATGCCATGTACTTCATAGCTGTCCCTTTTTAAATTATTTACTTTAGTTCATTGAGAGGTTATCTATATAGTGAGTCAGATATGGAAAAGGATTTTTTTTTTAAGATTACTTAAGTGCCCTTTGAGGACTGGCGCTAAAAAAAACCCATGAGGATTGGTGTCGTTTCATTTTTGCAACATCCTATAATGTTCTAAATTTTAATCAAAAACACATACGATAGTAAATACTATTAATGTTGAAGAAATATTATTAAATAAATATTTGAATAAATTTTATATTTTAAACTTTATTCAAATATAATTACAATTATGCTAAACTGTTACAAAAACATAACTTAGTATAAGAAAAAAATAGGACATGGTAATTGATAAATACAAAACTACATTACCTAAAACGTGCTAGCCTAATCTACAAAATATCTAACAATCATAAAATATAAGTTTCAATTAGGACATATTTTGTACTGAAAAACATTACAAACAATATTATTTCTAAAGTTACTTACATATTTGTTTACAAAAACTTTTCTTCCTTGAATTAGCTTCTTAAGTTCGTATTTTTATGTATAAAAGTGACTGCACGTGAATAATAACTAAAGCAATGTGATAGAGCTTTCATATACGTGATATAATTTAAAGTAACTTTCCAATGTAAACATACAGTGGCAGTGAGCCAGACGTATGGCATCATGACTGGCACCGTTGTGTATTCACAACTTTCCTGCATGGCAACAGTTAAAACTTAGAAAATAAACTTTTTTTTAATGTTTTATGACATCATACTATGCAGCATAAACAAACTGAGAAATAATTTAAGGGGATCTGACCTAATTACCTTTAATTAAAAAAATAGTAATTACTGCGATTGCGAAAATGTAACAGCGGCAGTCACAGAAGATTAATAAACTGGTTAAAAAATAAGTATTACAATTTAAGTCGAGGACTTGATTTAAAAATGAAAATCTTTTTCTCAAAAAATGTTATAACTCTCGTTGGTGGTGAAATAATATAAAAAAAACAGTAACAAGTTCAAATCATCATAACTGCCGGTACCTCATTAAAGAGATTTCACCCAACGAAACTTACAATTCTTCGGAATTTAATCTGTTTATTTGTAATAATTAGAACGTAAATTCTATTATATTGTTCTTAGACGAAGAGCAAGCAACGTGATCATTAATGTTATTAAAGGGTAATGGAGGTAATACTTCTTTCTCATCAGTGGCGGTTCGTGGGCTGTTTCCAAGTGAAGCCAGACTTAATGAGACCATACTTCTAAAGTTGTTCCCTTCTAACCTCTAACAACCATTTCCTTTAAGACCAATGCACTTATATTCACTCACTACATTATTGTGTGTGTGCCTGGATAGGGGAATGGAGAAACGTACTTGTACGACTCCCACAAACCGGGATGTATCTCTTTATAGTCAAGCATTGCCCGAGAAGGTAGACTATTCTTAAAGTTTAAAATAATTTAAAATGTAATGAAAGAAAATTTTATGAAAGAAAAAAGAACTTAAAAACATTATCTATTTTTTATTGACCATACATACGTGTGTGTATTCCTCATAGCTTTTATCTATTAGAAGTAAACTAATTAAACCTTATACACATATTTTTATTAATATTCATAATTTATTACAGTTGTTACCAAATGGTGGACCGCAGCTACATTTTTAAGGACCTTTACAGGATAGCGATAAATATAAGAAATGATGCTATTTCGGTGGTGGGAGGTAGTAGATATGGAAGACCAGCAATAATAAATAAGTAAAATATTTATAGGGATAGAAAATCACGTATTTGAATTAGTATAGTCCTATAGGGCTTGAACTTGAGTCACGGTTAAAGTTTTGCCGGACCGCGGAGGTATCTCGAGTTTTTAAAACGGACCTCCTCCAAAAAATAAATGGGGACCCCCCACTATAGTACAACGCATCGTGTCCAGGGGTTAGAAGACGAATACATCACCTAGTATAGAGGTAATTGCTGTGTGTGGAAATCTTGTATCAAGTCTGAAAGTGCAATAACTATCATAAACCATTTGAACGTAGAGTGGACCTACAAATTAGTTTGAAAATTATTCAAAAGAAAAACTTATTTTTAAATATAAACTATCATTTTTTATGAAATTTTAAGTAAATATAAAGAGACGTGAGTTTTCAGTATTAGTGTAGTTTTCATCACAAAATAAAATTCTTGAGTAGATACATTTAGTTTAATATATTATACGTAGTTATCTCAAAAAAAATTTGAATATCTATCATAAGCAAAGTGACATTTGATTTTAAAAAATAGATACAAATAAAGGTTTCAGTCAAATTCTACTGTGTGCATGACAAATATTTCAAAACTGTTGAGATTAATATGCGTAACAAGTTAAAATTAACTTAAACAATATGTTATTTTTCCAAAAAAAAATTTGATAAAAACTATAAAAATACTAATCTTTATTCACGTTCCGTTACACGCAGCACTGAGTTGATATTTTCTCCAAAGCATAAATAATCAGTAGATATGTACTAGAATATTCCTGGCAGAAATTAGTAAAATGCTGGTACCAATTAATCAAATTAATGTGATATAATTTATCATATTTAATCTTTGGAAGTATTTTGTCACAAATTAGTCCTATATCAAAATGTAGAACATATGCTTTGGGGTAAAAATAAGATTGTCTACCATTTAGCCATACACACTTTTATTATTATTTATTATTATTATTATTTAGCACGGCGTCTTACTACCCATTCGGGTTATACGCTTAAAGTACTAATTACGCTAATGGATTGGGAAAGTTGAATTAGAGGAAGTGAACCCGCATGTGCGTGGAGGGAGAGTGGAAAACCATTTATGAAAAACAACCCCCAGTTCACACGACCGAGATTCGAACCTCGATCTCCCCGGGGGTCGGCAAATTTATATTAATACACAAATGATTCTATCTATGTGCGACTTCACATGTAATTAAACATAATTGAGTTATTTTAATTATATATAAAATTATATATACTGATATATAATTATATATAATTGAACACCATTTGGATATTTTCACCATGCAATATAACATACGAATATATAATATCATTGATCTAATATATAATTATATATCAGATCAATGATATGATATACTCGTATGTTATATTGCATGGTGAAATTAGCTAAATGATGTGCAATTGCATGAAAAGTCACACAGGGATCATACGTGTATTAATAATAAATGTTACGTAGCTCAGCACGATCTTTCTCGCTCTATTGTTTGAAAATGGAGATATTTACTCAAAACTCGTAATATATATGAAAGAAATAATATACACTAGCAAACCCAAGCATAAATTTCACTATACTTATGTAAAACTTACTTTAGTCCCGGTTTTTAATTTTTTAATTTGGTTTTTAAAGAATTAATGTTCTCAATTGTACGTTTGGACCGATAAAAAAGATCAATTTTGGGTCCACAAGGGTAAACACATCGTATTAAAATTTCAAATTCTGGTAAAAATTGTCGACATTTTATTAGGTGTTGAAAATCTTCATGCCATCGCATTGCTATTAAATTCCTCATTTATAAATTTTGACCAATAAAAAATGTAAATATTGACTATTGAGTCTAAAATGGATATATATAATTGTTGTACAAACATTTATTTAAGATGTTTAAGGAAAAACAACATAAACTTTTAGATACTTATTTATATTTAATTTCTCTATGGCATTGTAGAATTAAAACTTAAGTAGTATCTCTTTACAACTAAAGCTCACAGGATTGTATCAACATATTTGACAATCTCTCAGAAAGGGTTGGTTTTATAAAAATATATTTAATATATATATCATTTCTCTAATAGTACTACAATTTTCTAATGATAAGTTAATTAGTATTGTAGCATGTCAATCAGACAGATTGTACAGCTACAATTAAATATCAATATTTTAATAATTTACGAAAAAAAGAAACAATGCTATCATATTTAAAAAAGTAACTTACATCAAAGTTTATTTCCACTGACTAGATGCAGTCAAATATAACTACGTATCTCCCTAAATTGAAACATGTGGTTGTTCAAAAATATTGTCTTTTGACAAATACTGTAGCGGATGTGAGGGAGGAGGATTGATATTATCATATTTATGAATAAAATACCTTAACGCATGCCCTTTGCCATTGGATGATGTCAGATAAAGTTACATACGCTTGCCATGCTGTCTACAAGAAAATATAGTAAAGGACGTCTATATCACAAATTCTCATAAAAATAATAGCTGAACCTAAAGAACATAATTAAAACAGATATATTTAAATAAAATATGCTTTAGTATCTACTCACCTTTTCAAGATGTCCTTGGATTTATTCACCACGTGCGGGAAAAAAAGATTATTCAATGGGGGCTGCCACACGCTCTATTGTGACTACATCTGACAAACAAATGAAGTGTACATAGAGATCGACACTCTGACCTACTCCGCGTCAGAAAGGACTGGCGGCGATTCAAGGAAACATGTTTCCCCCTCACCCTGCAAGCGTCGGTCACTGGTTCACTGCTCTTTCCCCCCCGCCTTCATCCGTATTTCTACTTTCTATATTCCTGAGTTTATCACCCTCTTTGCTTTGCTCCGTTCGTATCAGATTTGGGGCTATATATAGGGCTGTTCCCAGGTTCACATTATACCCAATTTACTACAACCCAGCGTCGAAGGAGGAACTTTTGCACCGTCACGCATCGAAGAATACGACGACAATGAAGTTTGGGCCGTTGGATCCACCACCGCTATGGACAGGACGACGGACTTCGATCAATTAAGTATCATGAAAAAATCAACGAGTCCTTATGACTGTCTATTTTTTACAACAAAAACTAGATTCTATGTCTATTTGGACGTATTTAGTATTCTGTATATAGTTGGAGACAACTTTAATTTGTTTGGATAGTATGTCGATTTGACAGTTAACCAACTTCAAAGTCTTGTTGACTTCCAAACTTAAAGGTTTATTTTATTGGTTAAATATTGTGTCCTCCAGAATGAAGGACAAGTCTCATTATTACTAGTTTCATATATTGTACATCAGTCCTAGAGACTATGATGCTCAGTATATTTACCATACAGTCTTTACGTTACGAGCCTTTGGCTGGGACCGAAGTAATGTCTTAGTCAGACTTACTAATCTCCATAAGTTCCATTTATATATTTTGAGCTTAAGTTTCTCAGCACGCCGTGAACGTCATATACACCTGTTTAATTTTTGGATGGCTACAACCAGGCTGTCTGTCTTGTATTCCATATCTCAGTTGAGTTGATGGAAATCTTTAATGTGTGTTGGTCAAGTAGTCACGCTTCTCGTGTGGTATTAGCTTCGGTGAGCAAACCAGGGAACTGCACTAGAGTCATAGTGAGGAGATCGCGCAAATAACACCTATTTTCTTTGCCTGGTTTTTGGGCTCCTATTGTGTTAGTGTTGCTCTTAGTGTGATTGCAATTTGATTTGTTTGTACTATTGAATGCTTTGGCAGTACCGTAAGGGAAAGAGACCAGCCATAGTACTATTCTGTTGATACCTGTTTATTAACCATCGACCACTGTAGGCAAGGAACTTTTCTATTGTTTATCATTATACAAAATGTTTTAAAGAGATTATCTTACCACCCAGTATAGGAAAACTGATTAAGATTTATATGTATATCTTGTTCTATATTTTGTTATTAACATCTTAATTATTTTCTTCTTTAGAAAAATTTATCCAGTAGCCCGGCTCCTGCACAGCCCTAGTCGCTAGAGCAGGATAATCAAATTCACAAAGTCTTATTGTCTGCATCAAGTTTCTAACGTATAACCTTCAATATTATTGTAATCTTTACTTTGTTATTCCTGTTTACAATAAATCTATTTATTGTTTAACATAATTCTTTTCAATTTAAAATGTATAACCTGTAGGACAACTGCCTCATTATCTCAAATAATTGCGAAGATACGGAAGTTTCCGCTTCTATAAGGTATCCTAAAATTCATCTTCAAGATAAAATGAAAATAGTCAGTTTATTTATAATCTTAATCAACACCTAAATACGAATTTTAATCAAAATCGTTAGAGTCAATTTTGAGAGAATCTATTTTTTCTCTTTTCGCTCTTTCTTGGACTACTCTTAATTTTAAGTTTAAACATACACACAGACATACGTAATTGAAAAGACCACTTTTTAGGGTTTAGGGGTTCTTTAGATGTCGACGTCCATCAACTTTTCAGGTTAGATTTTCTTTTGCGGTCGCAATACTTTAACCTTTTGTGTTGGAAAAGTTTATNGGGGGGGGGCGGCTTGAGAAGTCATCATCCATTAACATTTCAGGTTATATTTTCTTTTGCGGTCGCAATACTTTTACCTTTTGTGTTCGAAGTGTTAAAAAATATTTATATTTACGTATAGGTTGAAAGTTACTGGTTTTATAAGAATATGCTTCTTGTAAAATATTTGTATTATAAAGAGACCTACATATTTGTAGCGATAAGTAATTTCATATCTCAAATATTTTAGGAGATATTATAAAAAAAATTACGCATCATACCGGAGCACTTAAAGTCATTTTGCCGAAATATTGACAGAAATAATTTTGTTTGGAATATTTATAAATGTTTAGATAGGAAATTTAATCAACATCGTTAGAGCCGATTTTGAGAAAATCGACTTTTTCTCTTTTTGCCCTTCAATAAACTACCCTTAAATTTAGAGTTATATATACAATTTCAAAAAACCCTTCAGGCAACCCTATGAAAACCCTAGATACCAAGTTTTAGCCCAATCAGTAAAATAATTTAGGCTCTAGTTGGAGGTACAGACAGACAGACAGAGGGAAAGTAAAAAAAAACTTTTTTTGATTCAGGGGGGTTATGTAACGTCAAGATTCATCAAAATCTTGAGTTAGATTTTTTTGACGATCACAATACTTTCTATACCTGTAAGATAGCGAGAAAGTAATTTTTATTTTTAATAACGTGACTTTATTCTTATACTACAGTTAGCAAAACCGCAAATGAAGAAGTATTCCTTGCTATATGTTCATTTCATGCTTTCTTTCTTAATAAACTGCTTCTTTAAAAGAAACATTCCAAGAAACTTTTTTTTCTTTGAGGAAACTAAGATGAAAAAAGAATTTAAAAAAAATAATTATTTCATTCTAAATACACAGAGTAAAGTAAACATTAAAAAAGCTGGAAATTAAAGGGTGGTGACAGGATGGGGTGGAGGTTTACTGAACCAAGGGAAAGTGGATACATAAAACACTGCACAAACACTCTAATATTCTAAGCAAATACATAAATATTTCCAACCATGTGATAAAAAAGTTTTATGTTCGTATTTTCACTAAACAAGAAAAATAAAATCTCCCGAAAACAATAAAGCTATTTCCGCGAAATGTGGCCGATGAAGTGTTGTTTGAAACGCTCCTCTGCACTATTGTGTGAAATGAAGTTATATATATGCATTTTTTAATGAATTCAACTTTTGTATTTAAATCTGATTTTTTTTAATATTCATCTAACTCTAATTATGTATTTATGTAAAGCCTACATATGTATGTGTATAGATGTGTATGTATGTGTTTGTATATGTGTATATGTGTATGTATGTATGTATGTATGTGTGTATGTGTATGCGTGTTTGTATGCGTGTATATGCGTGTATGTATGTATGTGTGTATGCATGTATACACGTATGTATGTATATGAGTATGTATGTATGTATATGTGTATGTGTGTATGTATGTATGTATACACGTATGTATATGTGTGTGTATGTATGTATGTATGTATGTATACACGTATGTATATGTATGTATATGTGTGTGTATGTATGTATGTATGTATGTATGTATGTATGTATGTGTGTATGCATGTATACACGTATATATGTATATGTGTATGTATGTATGTATGTATGTATGTATGTATGTATGTATAATTGTCCAGAGGATTTTCAGTGCTTCTCAAAGAACTAAAAGGCTGAAATTTAATTAAATTGTAGAGGAACCGCTCCAGAGGTGCGCAACATTTTAGAGCTTGAAAACTTTTAAATAAACTCCATGGAATCAGCCCGCAATCAACCCGTATACAGATCAGCCACCATCTGCTAGAGAAGATATTGCCAACTTTTGCTGTTATAGGGTGTAATTTGGTCATTATAACTAACACTCAAACCATTATAATCAGTTTTATAGATCACAACCACTAATTCTTAATTAAAGTTGTTCCTTGTTTGTCCGCACAAGGTTAAGTTGAGTATCCTCCAAAGCAGCTGTTTGCCTTCATTAGTGTATTTGGTTTATCGGCCGCGCCTAAGAATCTTTGAGCAATATATTTGATATCTTCACAGGGAACTTTGCCAGGATACGTGTTAACCATACTATCTTATGTTTAAATTGTGAAAATTTGGCTTTACGAGAGGTATAAACAAACTTATCCTTCATGGAAGAAAGTGAGAAGGATTTATCTTGAGGAAACTTCCAAATAACCTTCTGGAACTCATACAAATTATGTTTGACATGAACAAGAATGAAAAAGTTTGCAGCAGCATGTATTTGACGTTGGGCGAAAAACAAATCTTGACAACGAATGATGCAACCAGCATCAGAGACCAAACTGATAATATGGAATAAGTCGACCATGTCTCCGAGCCATGCACTAGATTCAGTAAATCATTTTTTGTATAATAAGCTATAATGAATAGTACTTTCCCATTTGAGAGAAAAGTTAAACATTTTTGGGTGATGACTTTAAGTAATGTTTAACAATTCTAAGTGCGACACTTTTCAGAAAACTATTACATACTCTCAACTGTTGAAGAATCTTGTAGTGGTTCTCCAGCTAAACAATAATATATGGGAAATCAACAATAACTATCGTTATTAGATAATACAATTGGGTGACGTGGAGCTGAAAATATCCATATTGAAATAAAATAGTACATTAGTGCCAGAAAATATTGATACACTGCTTGATAGCTGACGAAACAGTTGGAAATAGACAAATTTCGTGGGTTCTTTCTGGGTATATTTTTTTTTAGCACTGCCTCTATTTGTATAAATTGCTAAAAAAAATAGAATTGATTTAGTTCATTTTCACTTAATATACTGTTACAATTGTGTAAATTAGAAAACATCAAATAATTGAGAAAACAATGGTTGATGTAACTTTTTTTTTTAAATAAAAGCAAACCCTTTGAATAGCATTAACATAATGAAATTACCATAAAATATATCAATACTTATTGGAATGTGTAATAATTGAATACAATGTAATAATTATTTTATATGTAATAACATCGTTAAATGTTGATAAGATAAGTAGTTTCCTGGGGCTTGAATAAACTGCAACATAATCTAGCAGCATCTAACCAACTAGTGTTGGAAACAATTAAGGCGTTTATTAAAAATGTCAGGATCCAAACTAAGAAATACCTGTGATAGTACGCCACATGAATTTAGAAGGTAGAAATATGCAACCAAACCTAACAAAGCAATACATATGTGTTTGGAATTGCCATTTGAGTTGTACGCCGATCTACACTATAATTTAAAAAACTATCTAATTATGGGTTACTGTAGCCCTGAAAGTCGGTGTGTTTTATTTTGTACACCACATAGCCCATCTGGGATATCCTCATATTTACACTAATTACGGTAAGGGATAGTAGAGCATAAATTATAGGAAATGTTTCCACATTTGCAGAGGAGATAGAGGTAAATATTTGAGATAAAACCACCCAGCTGGGATTCTAGCCCCAACCTCTCCGTCATTAGAAAACTAGTGTATTTCTAGAATTATATCTGAGATAATTTGATCACCAATGCGTGCATACTTTTTGTATAATGTTCACTGACAGTGATCTTAGAGGTTAAATTTTTCTTGGTTCAAGTCTTAACACCCGGGAACCGGTAGTTTCCCACATTGTGGTTTTACCTTCTCCCACCAGACAATAATTGTTTCCCTATCCTTACATTCATTGGGTTAAGTCTTTAATAAGCTTTATATTAAACGTAGCAATTACAAAATAGGCGTATAAAACCAAAATTAATTGAATGACGCGATTTCTAAGGATTGAGATGAAAATGTAACCAGCCACTTTAGGAAACTATATATCGACCTTAACCTGGATACAATCCCTGATAAAATGTGTAAAAACGGTCTTATTTTAGTTTGTTACAGGAAATTTGGCGCGGAAAATAATGTGATGGCTATTATACTGATTATCATTTATGAAGGAACAATATGGCTACTATTGGGAAACAGTGATGTCGTTATATTATTTTCATGTTGTGTTTATTCCCTCAATTATATGACAAGCCTTGCAATTATTATTCGTCTATATTGCCAGTAGATCATTCTTGGTCCAGTACAAAAACTTTTCAACCTAAGTGAAAGCGAGAAGAATTGGAAACATTTGACCAAAAGCGAGAGAGACTGAAACTTTTATCCGTAAGACCTACAGCTACCTAAGAGGTGATAATGTATTAGTCGATCCTGTCTTTCACACGTCAAATTTCACTTCTTTTTTTGGCATTTAAATGTAAGGACGGCGCCATCAACCAGAAAGTTTACTAAAATGGTGGCATTATTGCTTTTCTAAGAAAATTAATTGGAAAAGGCGTAGCGAAACAGGAGAAGTAAATGTCTATTTTTTTTTAATTCTAATATTCCACAGCAAATTTAAAAAAATTCTAGTTACGATAGCTTTCTTTGCGAATCCTCTGGCTTATTTTAATACGCAACCAACCTATTGCCATAGTATTAGCTACTACAGTAGCCCCATGGCTTCTTTGGTGCTGACTGACAGCTCACAGCTGACTTCTGACAGTCAAGATTTAGGCATATAGCTAAGTTTTGACTCTCAAAAGTGATAGCTGCTAAACACATGTTTTGAAGATCATATGGTTCAGCGTAGGGATAGATAATTTGGTCTGTTAACTTTTTAAAGCCGTCAGCTCTCAGCTGTGAGCTGTCAGTCAGCACCAAAGAAGTCATGGGGCTACTGTACGTAATCGAAACTGCTTGAAAACGAAGTAGATGAGCTTTTTTATCTCCAGTTTACATCACTTTAGTGTGGGAAAATTATATGTTTGTGGATTTCCTTAACACAATCCGAGAAACTATGAAACTAATCACGTGACTAAAAATCCGCAGCGATTGCTTAACAGTCAAAGCCGTTTACAATTGTATATTTTTCTGTCAACGAGGAGGTTTGTTATTGAATTTCAACCAAGTGTCATGGGGGATATTTTTCATAATGGTTTTATAACTCCTTTCTCTCTCTCTCTACGCCAATGCAAATTTCACGTCAATTTATCAAAATATTTGGTACATTTTTAGGCGAGGATTAAATCAAGGTAGGGATTATTGGGTTAAATAACGGGGAAGTGTTTTTTTTAATAGAGTTATATTTATGGATATTTAAGGGTTCAAAGAGGGGGGGAAATATCACGAGAGTTTCAAATACATAGTGAATAAGTTGCTTTAGAATATTAAGGTAGAGATATTTTAGAAGAAGGGGGTTGAGAAGAGGGTGATAAAATAGGGACAGAGAGGTGAAGAGGGCATAGCAGGGTTACTCTGTTCCCTTCTGTTCACACAAAGGGTAGAACAGACGAGCGTGACAACAGACTTTGGCTGGAGGGCCTTTTGTCTTTACAAAGCGTTCGAAAAGGGGAGAAGGTGGAGGGAAAAGCTATGAAATACAAGTGGTTCGCTCCCACTTCCACTTTCAACCCCAGAGTAGTGCAAGTGGACCTTAAATTACAAACCAGGATGAATATATGAGGGGTGCAGAAAAACATTTGGTGTTGGGAAGGAGAGTTACTATTATTTTACAAGACAACATATCCACTTTTCTCTTCTTTTTTATATATATATGGAAGAGAAGGTGTATTTAACGTGTGGTATTTAAAGAGACCAAACATGACACTCAAACTAAACATTATGCGTGCCTTTAAAACATTTTAGAGACATTTAAAAAGAAATCTTGGATGATATACAACCGAAGGTTCGCTGTGTTTAGCTTCCATAAGGTTAAATTTACCAGCCTCCGAATACAACCACCGGTTTATAAATTCATAAGAGTAGCTTATAGTTTAAAAAATATGTCATTTTATCAAGTAATTGGTCCGGACATATTTACAAAGGGGGATAGAAAAAGTAAGGTATTTTTATATAAGGTGTGACCACATTATAGTAGTGAACAACCACTTCTTTAGAAAAATTCACTTCAGTTATCACCTGACCGGTATTATATCACCCGTTACCGTTAAATCAGACGATGCGACTAACGCCTTTATACGTATGTCCACGATTGTAAACCAAGCGCCACTTTTCCCTCAGATAAAGTGTTGTGGGCCACACTGTACATAAAACCTGTCACACATAACCAAAGATCATGTTTGTATAGTTGTACCAAATGTAATTTTGTAAGGTGTCAAACAAAAAATTTTTAAATCATATTAAAACTAATTATAATGAAAATATAAAATCAAAGTTTAAAATTAAGTCCGTTCTATAGAAAGTAAATGGTTACCTCAATGTGAAGGCTCTTGGTAAAAATAGCCAAATAGGCAGAGTCTGTAATGTCAGTACTCTCATCGTGGGTCAATGAATAAAACACAAACTGAGAAGCACGTTCTACTGTATTTACAATATCTCTCGTCCGTTCTTCAATCCTACTGGCCACAGTTTCTCCTGGCAAGCTAACTTTGTAAACAAATATTTGTGTAATAGATACAGAACTTCAGCTGCCGACTCCATTCACTCCTTTACAAACTCGGCATTCTATAAATGTGTTATTTCAAAGCTGTTTTCTCAGATATAATATAACTTAACTCAATTTTAACATTTTGCTTCTTAAATGACATTTGTTGACATTGCAATTTTCTCTTAAAATCCACCACTTTATCTTATCTCCATTGTTCATTAACTGCATCCATTTTATATGAGTGGTTCGAGTCGTAGTGCTGCTTTAAATTGTATTTATTCGACACGGTAACTATTTCATGACAAAGTAAACAAACTGGTTCCTCATTAATATTTAAAAAAAATACAAGTCCATCCATTTATCATTGAACACCCTTCCCTCATCAGTAATTTTTTGCTTTATACTTGTGCTTGCAGCCATTGTTAAGAAACTGAATACAAAATATTAATGTACAAAACAACGTACAACCAATGCCGCAACATCCTGACGCGTATTAAGAGGAGAGCGAGTTAGGATAGCTGGAAGTCAGACAGATGTTTGACCTTGATTTTCAGTGCTGCCACAAAAGTTGCAAGCGCATCGCGAAAGTTCACAGCTAGATTTAGGATATCAGTGTTGCAAAGTGCTGGTGCCAACGAGACATGCTTGTATCGGTTACCTACAGACGCTCCTGTGTTTTCCTGCGGACTGGTATGCCCACGTTGGTATACTTTCGTTATAAGTAGTACACAGGGCTGGGCTCCGCTCGTTTTGGTGGCCCAGAAATGGGTTGGACTCTTTGGGGGCAGTGTAGTTTTATTAGCTGACGAGTGATGGTGTTAGCAGAGTGGTGGGGTCCGGGCTCTTGGGGTTCTGCGCCCTCGATCCTCGGCCCTTGGGGTTCTGGGCCTGGGCTTCACCATTCGCGTGGTGAGCCGCCGCTTTATAACTCTAGCGCTAGTCTGGACAGTTAGTAGTGCATTGTCTAGAGCATGAGTGCCTCCACTTGTACGAACGAGTAGTGGGGAATTACTTTCACACGCACAATGGGCGTAAATTCCATTCCCCTACGCACGGGAAAGAGTGGATATTTAAAGGTCGCTTCTGTGAGA